>JAOTQJ010065269.1:0-13515 GCA_025642045.1 Solanum sejunctum | reverse complement strand
TCGGTCCACCCAAATTAATCTTCTTTTGAGTCAATTTTATCATAGGTGAAGTAATGGTGGAGAACCTACTCAGAAATCTTCTATAGTAACTCGCAAGCCCCAAAAAGCTCCTAATATCCGATGGGTTCAATGGTCTAGGCTAATTCCTAATTACATCGGTCTTCTTAGGATCCAGTGTAATGCCATCCCCTGACACTACATGACCCAAGAATGCAACCACCTTCAACCAAAACTCAAACTTGTCATATTTAGTATATAATCTAGCCTCCCTCAATTTTTACGACACATCCCTTAAATGGCCCATATGCTCCTCCATACTATGCGAATAGATCAAAATATCATCATTGAAGGCCACAACAAAGGAATCAAGGTAGGGGTTGAATACCCTATTCATTAGATCCATGAAGATGGCCGACGCATTAGTCAACCCAAAGGACATCACCAAAAACTCAGAGTGGTTGTATCTAGTTCGGAAGGTCATCTTGGTAATATCACACTCCATCACCCTCACATGATGGTGCTCAAATCGAAGATCAATCTTAGAGAAAAAGCTAGCCCTTTGCAATTGGTCAAATAAGTCATCAATTCTCGGAAGAGGATAACTATTCTTTATAGTGACCCTACTGAGTAAATGCATATTCTAAGTGACCCATCCTTCTTTTGAAAATAACACTGGAGTACCCCCAAGGTGATTGACTAGGTCTAATAAATCCCATTTCTAACAAATCTTTTAGTTACTCTTGTAACTCCTTCAACTCCGTTAAGGCCATATGGTAAGGGTAAATGGGGATAGGTTGAGTATCGAGAAGAAGATCTATGCCAAAGTCAATCTCCCTTTTGAGAAGGACACCGGGAAGGTCATTAGGGAAGACATCAAGAAACTAATTTATAATGGGGACCAACTCAATGGAAGGGACCTTGGACTCCACATCTTTAACCCTCACAAGATGATACAAATACCCTCTAGAAATCAACTTATGGGCTTTACTATATGAAATGAATCTACCCCTGACCACCACATCTCAACTTTTCGACTCAAGGATGGGTTAATTTGGAAATTAAAACTTGACCTTATGGGTTCTAAACTAAATGGAACCATAGTATGCATGCAACCAATCCATCCCAAGAATGATATCAAAGTCTACCATGTCTAATTCAACAAGATCACAAGGCAACAACTTATTCAAAATGCAAATAGGACAACTCTTATAAACTTTCATATAAATAATAGAGGCACAAATTAAACAACATGGGACTTTTTAGCAACAAGAGGAGTAACAAAGGAAAGAGTGGCACCCAGATCAATAAAAGCATACACATCAAAGTCAAAGATTTTCAACATACCAGTAACAACATCGGGGACCTCACCAACCCCTTGCCTTTTATGTAGTACATAAAATTAGTTGTTCCTTGAGACAAAACCTTGCAGACTACCTCTACACAATGGAACTACATTAGTACCCCGAACCTTGCCATAGTTTGTCGACGATCTACCTTCTTGTGACCAAGCGCCCCACATTTAAAACATGCATTAGAACCCTTCAAACATGGGCCTTCATGCTTCCTTCCATATATAGGGCATGCCTATATAAGAGCCATACCACCAATACCTTGAGGCCTAGGGAAGTCATTGGCAAACCCCCTATTAGTAGCATAAGAAGGCCCTTGACTTTGGTGAAATCTAGCACCCCTTTGGAACTTGCCCTCAAAATGAGCCCTCTTCACCTCATGGACCCTTCTTTTTCTCAACTTTTCTTCTTCCATTTTCTTGGGATATGTCATCAACCGTGACAAGTACATGTCACCAATAAGCATGGCAGATGGGCATTCTTCACTTACCAAGTTAGAGACCCCATAACAAACTTATTCATCCTTGACTTAGGATTGACTACCAAGTGAGGAGCATACTTTGAAATTTAATTAAATTAGAATATTTTGGGATGCACAGGAAAACACCGCCAGGCAAAATACAACTCTCCGCATCGCATAGAGGACATAGAGAAGGAGTTACACTAAAGCGCACCCTTGGCGCATCGCGGAGGGAACAGGCAAACCTCATTGGAGTTCATCACTTAATAATTTATAATTGCTAATCTTTCACTCTTAAATTGGGGTTAGACCTTTTTATACCTAATTTTGACCCCCTAATCATAAATATAAAGTTGGATTTTCGAAATAAGCAACAGATTTTAAGATATACAAAAATTAAAATTTTGGGCATTTTGAGGCACATTTTGGGGAATTTTTTAGGGTCGTTACATTTTCAATCCCTACCTTGACATGTTTGTTGTAGTGTTCATCAATGATATCCTAATTACCTACCTTTATATATTTATAGTGGTTCTTATTGATGATATCTTAATTTACTCGTGAAGTGAGAAATAGCATATGGAGCACTTGAGGGTGGTATTGCAAACCATAAGTGAGCAGTCTTTAGGAGTATTTTGATAAGTGTAAGTTTTTGCTAAGTGAGGTTGCCTTCCTTAGGCATGTGGTAACAAGTGATGGTATTACACTTGATCCTAAGAAGACTGAAGCTACGTGAAATTTCCCAAGGCCATTTGCTCCTATGGACATAAGGAATTTCTCAGGCCTAGCTGGATACTATAGAATGTTTGTGCATGATTTCTCCTCCATTTCATCCCATCATCAAGTTGACACAAAAAAAATGCAAAGTACATGCGGATAGATGAGTGTTAGATGAGTTTCCAAACTTTGAAGGATCAACTAATTTGTTTCTTGACCTTGCTAGAGGGAAATAATGGATATATGGTTATTATGATGCTTCGGGGATTGGTGTCGGGTATGTGTTGATGAAAAATGATAAGGTGATTACCTATGACTTAAGCCAACTGAAGGTACATGAAAAGAACTACCTAACTCATTATCTTGAGCTTATGGTTGTAGTGTTTGCCTTGAAAATTTTCAACCCTCCTTTTATATATAAAGTAGGGGTGGGGGAGATCCTATTATGTATCTGAAGTTTATCGTACCAACTATGAATAGAGTAAACTATCCCCATTGAACTCAATTTGGCGTCACTACTTATATGAGGTTTATGTAGATATTTTCATCGATCATAAGAGCCTTCAACATGTGTTCACCCAAAAGGATCTTAACTTAAGGAAACTGAGGTAGTTAGAGCTTCTTAAGGACTATGACATGAGTGTGAAGTATCACTTGGGTAAAGCCAATATAGTAGTTGTTGTCCTCAGTAGATTCTCCATGGATAGTGTGTCTCACATAGAAGGTGATGGAAAAAGGGAGTTAGCCAAAGAGGTCCATAAGTTGGCTAGATTAGGAGTAAAGTTAAATTAATCCAAAAGTAGTGGTACGATGGTGCTTCATGGGTCTGAATCTTCCTTGATTAAACAGTTTAGGTCCAAGTAAGATTTTATATTCGTACCTTTCAATTCATTGATATAGATCTCAGACCTATGAATGTGGATATTTTTGAAACTCATACAGAAAAAAGGAAGTGGGTTAGAAAAAAAATATTTGTGTAAGTCACTTGGTTACTTGGGAAAATCCCACCTTGGTGGAATTGAAAGCCTTAGTGGAAGAACTAAATATAGAAGTTTTCTCCCAAAGGGGAGATGGTGTGCTTAGATATCAAAGGGGGTTGTGAGTGCTCAATGATAGTGAATTGAAGAAGTTGATATTCTAAGAGGCTTATAACTCTTCTTATTCTACTCATCCTGATACTACAAAAATGTAAAGAAATTTTAGGGAGATCTATTGGTAGAATGGAATGAAGAAGGACATTGCCCAATTTGTGTCCAAGTGTGCCAATTTCTAACAAGTCAAAGTTGAGCATCAAAGGCTGGGTGGCCTATCCTATGATATTCATATTCCTACTTAGAAGTAGGAAGTAGTCAATATGGACTTTGTAGTGAGGTTCCAAGGACAAAAAAGGATTTTAACTCAATATGGGTGATAGTGGATCATATGACAAAGTCGACACACTTTCTACTTATCAAAATGATATTTAGTGTCGATGATTATGCTCAGTTATATATCCAAGAATTAGTGATGTTATATGAAATCACATTGTCTATCATATTGGATTGTGGAGTTTAAGTCACCTCTCATTTTTGGAAATATTTTCAAAAGGGACATAGTACTAAGGTGTAGTTGAGTACCACTTTTCATCTAAAACCGCTAGGCAAGTCGAGAGGACTATTTGCACATTAGAGGATATGTTAGGATCTTGTGTGTTGGAGTTCAAAGGAAGTTAGGATGTGTAGATACTCCATTGGGTAGTTTGAAGTTGGTGAGGTGGCATTGGTAGGACCAGACTTAGTCATGAATGCTAGTGAGAAAATTAAATCATAAGGAATAGGTTGCAAATGGCCCAAAGCTGGCAAAAGTCCTACTACAATGTGAAGAGAGATCTTGATATCTGAATCGGTGATTTAGGTTATTTGAAGGTATATACTATGAAAGCTGTGATCCAATTTAGTAAAAAAGGAAATTGAGCCCTCAGTATGTAGGTCCTTATAATGTGGTGAGAAAAGTGAAAAAAATGGCATATGAGTTGGATCTACCTAATGAAATGCATTTAATCCATCTGATATTTCATGTTGTAATGTTGAGAAAGTTCATAGGCGATCCAAAATCCATAGTTCCCTTGGAAGATGTGAACTTAAGTCATGAAAAAGTACAGGATAAGATGAAGACTTACCCGTATCTATTCCACTCTATTCAAGCTAAAGGTATTATGATATTCTTCCCTAAAACCTCAATTTCCTTGTATTTTAGTTTTGCATGATGCATACACTCATTTTTATGTTTATGGACTATTTCGAGACATGTTTTGAATATGCATTTATGGAAAGTTTATGAAATGATGCTTAAATGGCATTTTTGCATATATTCAGGGTTATTAGCAAATGTTCAACTCCTTAGAACTATCCTTTAAGTACACTCGGGGATAAATGTTCCCAAAGGGGAGACATTGTAACTGATATCGCTTAAATAGTACCTTTTACATTGGGATAAAGCGATCGTTAATAGTGAAAAACCTAAGCATGATTAGGGTCAAATCTAAGGGAACTAGGGCTTTTCCACTTTCATTCACCAACAATCAATTCAAATATTGAACAACTCAATTCTCAAGGAAGAGAGGGGGTTGCAATAATCGATGAAAAATTAAACTAAACTACAAAAATGGAGAGACAATCAAATTGGAGAGCAATTTGGGAAATTGTGTTCCCTATGATTCACTAACTCAAATACCCCAGATAACACAACCTAAATTAGGACATTGCATGCAGGATGGTAACTTAAGTTCCCAATCCTCGGGAAAAGGCAAAGGTCAAATTTCACTATGGTGCTTGGCCGGGGACCATAGTGTGTCAAACTAACCATTAGACATTGTCCTATTCAACCTATCCTTGGTTGGGTTCGATTGATTAGAAGAGAATACATCAATCGAATTATGTTACCCATTTCCTTTTCGTATTCATCACTACCTTGATGGGGATCATGACACTAGACTGGGTTTAATATTGGCCACCATTAAACAACAAGCAAAATGAAGAAAATGGATAATACATGCAATTACTCAACTTAGGATGTGCAAACAATCTGAGTTTTTTAAACTAGCTACTCATGGTTCCCACAACTCCAAGTTGTGTGTTTAGCTAGTTATAGCTTGGGCACACAAATCAACCATGAAATGAGAAGAAATGGGAGATTTCTTACCCAAGAAAATTGAAGAACAATGAAAGCCATTTTGCAATTAGAATCACAAGCTTGAATGACAAGATTAATCCACAAATGAATCTAAATCTCCAATTTTGAGTCTTAAACGTAAAACCCTAATATATACTTCCTACTCTCTCTACAATCTCTCTATAATTTGAAGAACTGATCAAAAGTCCCTTCTAAAACCCTAACATATACTATTTATAGTATTTACGAAAAGGTCCTTAAAGTAATTAGAAAATTTGGTTGACAGCATTATGACACGAGTTATAATTAATTGGGTGACCAATGAGTCGTAATTAGGCTTTCATAGTCAAGAGTTGCCATTTTGGACTTCACCATAATGATCCACTTCTACGAGTCATAGTCTGGTGTATGATCTGTAGTTCCTCTTTGTATCCCTCACTTGTAATTACTAGTCCAATCTTGATCTTTACTAGAATCTACTACGAGACCTCTTCGTACAAGTCATACTAAGGCCTACGACACGTACCTGAGCCTCATATAGCTGACCTTCAGAAAATCAGATTCAGCACTTTGATCATTGGAAATTCCTACGAGGTACATCTACGACTTGTAGCTTGGGCTACAACTCATAAGGGATCCCATAGGGCCTATACTTTAGCAAACATCTGTACCTTTCCCAAGATTAAGCCAACTTATATTTTTGACAACATAAAAACACATAAAAACCATAAAATGTCGCATTGAGAACTCATAAAATCCTATGTTTTAAGCACCAAATATGTTGTATTTTTATAGCACATCAACGCCCTCAACTTAGAATTGTTGCTTGTCCTTAAGTGATGACTCAATATAGATAGATAATAAAGTAATATGCATTAGTCAACCCAATGGCAGATTCCATACACAGTAAACTCGGGTACCCATAACAGCTTTTTCAAAACTTGATCATGTAGCTAATAAGCGAACCACAACATATTGATACATTCAAAAATCCAACTATGACAAGTTAAGGAGTAGCAACAATTGACCTTCACTGAACCAGCCAAATGTTAACCATGCAATGCAAATGCTCTCATAGAAAAGAAGTCCCCTATTTGCACTTACTAATGCTTTCAAAAATTGATCATAGGGATTGTGTAAGCATACTCACTCTGACAAATTAAATTTATATATTATGACCAATACCATATGTTTTCCCCTCTCTCATAACTTGGAAGTTCAACATAGGATTAGGATCACTCTAGGACTTCATAGGCTTGTAATGTAGGCTCATAGGGCTTTGGTATGATATTGTGGGCAATAGTGATTAAAGGCCAACCTTGAACCACGGTTTTCACAGTTTCACCTTATCAACTCAATCATTTTCAACTTATTCTCCATTTTCTTCATTTTTAAGCTTTTTTGAGTAATTTATCTTCATTTTTTGGCTTGTTCCCTATTTTCGAGCTCATTTTGCTTTTTCACTCATTCTAAGGCATCTTTTTCTCTTTCTCTCTTACCCGGTACATGACTTTCTACTCTTTTTTTTATTTCCAACACACCACCTCATTTTCTATTATACCATAACATAGGCCATCCTCAACTTAGGCTTTCAACCTTAGGTAAGGTACATAATAACCAATCCTTAAACTAAGACCACTTTTGGTAGCCACCCTAAACTTAGGCTTTTTACCTCAATCAAGGTTCATAATGTTCAAGAATAGATTAGGGTCAATATCAAGGTACTTCACTAGATATGATTGGGCTAATTAGGCATTAAGAAAGAAAAAGGTATATGCAAGGCTCAAATATTTATAGCAAGGATAAACTCTTCATTTGGTTGGTCATTTGGACAAAAGTGTGATAAATCAATGAACAAGGGCCTAAGATCTCTTCCTAATACCTGTAATCTCCACTCCAACTCAAAGTAATAGGACAAGTTCTGAATAAGCACATCACACATGAATGTAACAAATTTATCTCACATGTACATGGCATTGCATATACATAGCCAACAATGACTCACAAATCATGCTTCAAGTATTAATGTGTCTTCACTCAAGAAGAAAAAACATTGCCAAATCATTCATACATGCATGATTGCAAAATAACCACAAATAAACAATATTTTTGTGGGTACCAATTTTCTAAAACATTTCATAAAAATTATCCAAAAAAAATGTACATGCAAAAGTTTAACAACCACATACCAAAAATATTATCTATAACATCTAAAACATGTTAGCTTAACAGAAAATAAAATATCCATGAGGAAAAAGAACACAAGCAAGAAAACCTCAGGATCAAAAGTTAGGATAGCTTTGGACTAAAAGCTACTTAGACTTTACCCTAGTCCATAGCTACCCACACCCCACCAAAAATAATGTACTTTCTCCTTAATGTATAGAACAAAACAAAAACAAGCATAGGGGTAAAAAAACCAAACATATCATGGTGCCTAAGCACCAATCTCTGGCTGTCCCTGAGCATCTGGTCCCTTATCTGGGGAAGTTTGTGCAGCATCCGCACTGGATTAGCCAATATACACCAATCTATTGCCCTCTTGGGCTTTTCTCAGCTACGGTTCCTCTCTCGGCTCTCTCAAGGCAAACCCAAGCACATCCTCTGTTGTCTTCTTGTCAACTGCATCACAGTCTTCTTACACTTGCTCCCCTCCTCTTTATCAACATCCTTCATAGGTCTCTTTCTAGGAGCCAACAGTGGATCATCTGAAAACATATCAAATAGCAGCTTATCTTCAGATGCATGCTCAGGAACTATAATGGAAACCGCTAATAATATAACAAGATCATCCTTAAAATTTATTAACTCCTCAGGAAAGGCTGGCATGTTTGCTGGCAAGACCTCAGCTAGCCTCTTCTGCACTCGCTCCTCGAAGGCATCGACTCGGACATTCACCATAGTAATATGTTGATCAACTACAAAAGTAGTGAATGCCTTGCACCAACCCTCAAATTCCACAACTATTTGCCGGACCTATGGCATAATCTACCATGTAAGCTATGCCAACTAAGCCTCAGCCCATGATAATCTCTGTACCATAGACTGAAGCGCAATAGAAAACATAATAGGAATGTCTGCGAGAGTGATCTGTGATGTAGATATCTGGTGTAAGTGCAGCTATAGTGGCACCCATCTTAATATCGACTGCCTCACGCTGGCCTGGTCCCTCAACAGTAGTAACAGCAGCTAGAGTAATAGTAGTGTCAGCCATCAAACCCTTTGTAGTCTGGCATGGGAGGTTGTGCCCACTAATGCACCACTGGGTTCTCATCAGCCATTATTAGGATGGGATCATAAATGTGGAGGGCTATGACTATAGGATCTATCAAAAGTGATACCTCCCACCTTCGCCTCCATGCACATTCTATAGATCAATACTAGTAATGGCATGCACGTGGTCCTCCTGAGTGTTGACTCATGTATTTGCTCTAGTATGAGTTATGCCTAATAAATATCATAGCCAACTAAGATGTTGGCTACCAAAATAGCTCGCATCAACGTGAGAGCATTATTTATGAAAGTGGGTTGAATGTAGGACATGATAGTAGCCCACCAAAACTTAGCAAGAAAGGAGAGGGAGGACTTCACTATTGACTCTGAATGTGTCATGGCCCATGTAGGCTCTGGGTCACGCTTAGCGATCTAGCTAGCCACCCATCTTAGAAGATTAGTCCTATGGTTCACATTCTTGGCAATAATAACTTGTCTAAGATTCAAAATCTAATGATCAAACTCAGCTATGGACTGGGGAGCTAGGTATGTAGGACCAAACTGTACGTGATAGATCATCTCCTCGAAATGGCGACCCACCAGCCTCTAACCAATATCTCTTGCAACCTGGGCTCATCGAGAGGTTTCTTCCCCCTGGGAAGATCTTATAGAATAGTCACTACATAAGATGTATAAAATTCCTACACTATGAGTCATGATTACTTTCCCAACTTTTCATTTAACAATCTAAGCCCATGTCATCTCATGTCATCCTCTAGTCTATGGACATGGATCTGTCCTATGTCAATCAGCTGGGGCTCTTCATAAAATGCTCGTACTAGCTTCCCTTGCCGCTTTGGCTCTAACCCCTCATCATAAATCCACTTCATCCACTCTACACCTCATGTATGATAATGAGGATCTATAAGAGAATTAGATGGGGCAATCGAAGACTTGGCATCTCCTATCTCCTGGGGTGCCTCCTCTAAATTAGACTCCGTGTGGAGGGGAGTCATCTGTGGTGAACTCCTATTAGACCTATCACCATGTCCCTCCTTATTAGACTGGGAGGAACCAACTTCCTTCACTTGGGTCTGAGCAGCTCGTGCAATAGTTGCCCTAGTCTGAAGCACCTGTGCTTTGGGGTCAATACGGAATTGTGAACCTCATTCAATCCACCTGATTGTTCATCACCAGAACTTTCATCCACAAGTCTCATACCAATAGTACTTTTTGCTACACGTTTAGTCTTTGGGGCCATACTATCTTAATATGAGAACAAATAAACCATGATCAGCCCTAAACAATCAGTATAAGAAACAAAAGCAAACAAAATAACATAATAGACAAAAACTGAATTTAGTTGCAGATGGCTGGGATGGGCGGCAGGTAAGACTCGTAGAAGGGACTACGATTCATACTACATCCTCATAACCCATAGGCTCATAGAAATAATTAATACTAGATCTAGGTATGAGATGTATTTATGACTCATAGCCTTGGCTACGCGTCATAGACCGATCTCGTACAAGGTTGCAAAGACTAATTTGACTATAGTCTTAGGTCTAGGAGAATCCACTATGGTTCATAGAAGGAACTACAACTCTTAGGAGGGTCTCATATGGTAAATACTTAGGTATCTCAAGTCACTGTTTCCCCTACAAAGACAACTACAACCAGTAGAGTCCTCTATGAGTCATAGGAGGCGCCCATAGTATGAATCAAAAGGTACCTGCAATATCATCATTTTACCACACGGACTTTCCAAACAATTTTAACCTGAATGAAATAGCATTGAAGCAAGCATTTATTGTTTAAAATATAAGCACAAACCATCCAGGACTCTAGATAAGCTTCCAATGCTAATTTCACCCCATTGACACAGATATAGCAAACAACATACTTTCAAATACAATTCCCTCAATTCATACACATATGAACTCAAACAAATCCTTGCATTATACAAATCCATCATCCAAACATGAGATATAGCAATGTGGTTCACAAGTACACCAAGGTCACCAACTAACAAGTCCAACAACATTGCCCAAATCAAAACCATGCCAAGTCAATCAACAATCACATCCCAATCTTATGCACTTAATCAATAATACTTAATGTAACAAGATCATACAATTTCAACAACAAGGACAATTCCTTCAACTAGGGCTAAACTCAATGAATTCTACTCGATAACAACCCTAATTCCTTCCCAATGTCATCATACCAACAATTAACAGCCTTGGAAATAACTTCAACCACATGCTCACTGAAGAAATTCAAATCAAAGTACATCTTGAGCATTAAAATAGGACAAGATAAATACCATAAGAGATGATGAACTTCAATGAGCAAAATGAAAAGCAAGGAGGGAAAAACCCAAGTTGCCAGTGCGACTCCCCAGAAAAGAGGGAAAATCGCCAGAAAAATAATCGAAGGGAAATTTGACCTTTATCAGGTTAGGTCTAAAATTCCTCTGAGTTGAGTCGACAATACCCAGACTATAGGTCGTAGGTATGACTACGGCCTGTAGATCTTGGTCTCGTAGAACACTCAATACTTAGAAAAAATTTGAAATCATACCTGGGCACTACGAACCCTATTTACAACTTGTATCTTGGATGATGAGTTGTATAGTTGGCTCGTAGTGAGAGTGTCAACTTTAAGTCTTTACTATTACTCTATACGCTGAAGGACTATGAGTCATAGTATCCACTACATCTTGTAGACCTAGTCGTACAGGCTGCTTCAACTGCCATTCTTGCACTTTTTCCACTTTGCTCAAAACCTGCACAAATTTTCCCAAAACAACCCTTTAGACCAAAATGCAACCAATCCAATGTCTAAACATTACAAACTACACAAAATCAAAATACTAACTGAGAATTCACAAATTACCCATAATGTCACGACCAAATCCTAGGGCCTAGATGTGACACAGCAAATGGAAACCTAAATAGACCCCAAACAAGCCTCTTAGCATATCATTTACACATCCTTGGTTATGGAAGCAATTAAACAACAACCAGAGAGTATACATAAGGATAAAGGCACTAAGGGAAGTTTTTGATAGCATAAAACACAAAAGAGTCAAAGCTCAAGACATAAGTATATCATTGGTTCCAACAAACAACTCTAAACATAGATTTGAGCGAGGGGCAAGACACTTTCGGTGCTAACCCTTATTGTATCAAGAGTTTTGTATAAAGAAAAAAACAAAGAAAGAGTATCATAGCTAGTGTGACCAAACTTGAGGACCCACCAAAAGCTCATCTTCAAGATGTTAAATCTATCCATGTGGAGGATGAACATGAGGGCCTACGATTCCTACATGGTAACATCAGGTAGGCATAGAGTATGCATTAGTACATTTGGATGTACTAAGTATGTAGGATGCAGTGCAACAAGAGATAGGCAACATAAAAAATGCATAATTATATGTATAGAATTAGTATAATAACAATATGGCATACATAACCAAGGCTTAAAGTAAAACATGCTTGTATAAAACATATTACATGTGCAAGAAAAAGAGACCATCATCATAGAACAGGCAAACTAGTACTTGAAATCAAAGGTATACCATCACTTTAGAAGGTGATTGAGGTATCTACCCCTGAATTAGTAGATGGGCATAGCAACCCCCCCATCAAAGTGGTCAAGGTATATACCCCTCAACATAATAGATAGACATAGCATCCCCCATCAAAGTGGCCAAGGTATATACCCCTCAATATGGTAGTCAACTTGAAACACTATAGATACTTTATAGGAATTCAACACATACATATGTTCCTTTCATCATCATAAAGTCACTTGACTCATAGTCACACAATAGATCATCAATAACTCAAGAATCCTTAACCGAACATTTTAACAAACACTTGGCGGTTGTGTAATGCTAGTTCAAAATCATGTAATTCAAGAGTGAAATCATTTGAAAAAACTTAAAGTAAATGAACCCACGAAAAATTAGTAACACCCTCATGCAAGTTACATTGCAACCCCTTATCAAATCTAATAATAGATCATAGATTCATAGCTCAAAATATGCTTAAACAGTCAACATTTTATGAAACCCTAACATAGCTTATAATCAACTTTCATAATAAGAGATACTCATAGATAATCTAACTTGAAAACATGTAATTTACATAGAAAGGAAGGTTGGGCACTATTGGTGAAAGGACCCAATGGTTGAAACCCACATACCTCAATTTTTTGTATTTACTTGATAAAGGTTTGAATGATAACTTGAAGCTTGAATGAAGTTCTTAAGATCCGGAAATGAGTTTTGGGACACTTGAATTTGTATGAAATACTTGTCTTATTATTTGATAGATTTTTTAGAGTGTCTTGAATGATATAAAGTTAAAAAATAGAGAAGTATATGTCATGCCCCAAAGTCCCGATATGGCGGACTGGCACCCATTGCGATAAAGCTTGGGAGAACCAACCAGTATCTATATACTTTCTATACATATTATAAAAGGTTTCTATTCTTGACATGACTTTAAGCAAATAAACAGTGATAACAAACCAAAAAGAAATGCATATGGCTAGGCCGTTGGGGCCATGGTGTTTAAAGTACGAGACATGACCACACTTTAATTTACATAGTCTACA
>JAOTQJ010065259.1:0-13515 GCA_025642045.1 Solanum sejunctum | reverse complement strand
CACCTTGGCCTTTACTTCTTTGACTAAACTGATTACTTCTAGACTCTTGAAGTTGTGGTGGGGTGGTAGTTGCAGAGTAAGAGGATGATGGCCTAAGAGGTCTATGAGAAAATTGAGGCCTAAAATCACCTTGGGATAGTGTAAACTGCCCTATAGATCTTGTCCTCTTCGACTTCCCCCTTTTTATCTCTTGTGTCCTTCTTCTTTGCCTTTAATCCTCTAGTTTATGTGCAAATTCTTTCTATAGCCATGTCCTTGTTCAAAGAGTCAATGGTACAATCTCTAACCAAATACGAATCTAATTTATCCACGTAGCAATGAACTCTATCCTCCATAGTAACAACTATATTAGGAGTGTACCGGAGATTGTACTCTCTCACGCCATTCCCTTTTAGTGGAGATTTCAGAATTGATTTGATCTGCACGAGCCTCTCGAATCTCCAATGGCAGATATTGGTCAAGAAATGTCTTTTTGATTACTTTCTAACCAAATGGAGGTTCATCTGTACAGCTGGATTACATCTAGGCTTCATATCACAAAACAGGTATGCCCTTCAATTTATATTTTGCTAGCTTAACAACTTCTACACTACTTAAATCCATAACATCCCAGGTTCATTAGATTTTATCAACAGAGTCTTGTGAATCTTTCTTATGATCTAAACAAATGAATGAAGGAGGATCCTGTCATGACCCAAGCGTAGGGCCTAGATGTGACACGACACAAGAGGAACGCAAAGGGACCCCTAGCAAACCTCTTAGCATATCATTACATATCCTTGGTTGCGGAAGTAATAAAATACAACAAAAGATAATAAATAGGGATAATCGGGGCTAAGGGGCATCTTTCATATCATAAACAACAAGAGTCAAGAAAGATTCAAACCTTATAACATTACACATGACATGTCCAACAACACCTCTACTATATAGACAAAAGCGGGGGCCAAACAAGCAACCGGGCTCACCCTCAAATTCAATATGTACATAAAAGAGAGATATCTTAGAACATAGCAAGAGGTCATAAGTATTGTCCCCGAAATGGAGGACTCACCAAAGAGCTTGAGAGAAGTCATAATAGCCACGTGGAGGAGGATGATCAAGCAGGGCTCCGATTCCTACATGGTGACATCATGTAGGCATAGAGTATGCATTAGTATGTTTGAATATATTAAGTACATAGGGTGAAACGCAACAAGTGATAAGTATCATAAGTAAAATGCATAACATAAGCAATGGGTAAGCTTATAGAATATGGCATGTATGATTGATGCTTGAAGTAAAACTATGATTATATAGAACATAATACATATGTAAGGAGAGACCATTATTAGTGCATATCTAAGGCCTAACACCCCCTTGGATAGGCGAATGAGGTACGAACCCCTCAATAGGTTGATGAGGTACAAACCCTCAACATGGTTGATGAGGTACGAACCTTCCAATGTGATTATCAAGGTACAAACTCCTCAACATGATTGCATGGTCCTACTACCTCCCGAGAGAGGAGATCGAAGTACAGACCCCTTAACAAGGTTACTTGAGTCTAAACCCCCGGAGTGAGTCCTGGTCAATTCCCAACATTATAGAGATAATATCATATACATATATTTCTTTCATTATCATAGAGTCATTCAACTCATAAGACATGCATTGGACCTTTAATTCCTCAAGAAATTATAATCCAGACATTTTATCAAATATTTGATAGGTGTGTAGTACTAGTGTAAAATCATGAAGTTGAAGAGTGAAATCATACTTAAAAATTCAATGTAAAATCATCAATAGATACTTCGTAACACCCTAAAGCAATATACATCAACAACCTTCATCAAATCTCACAATACAACTCAAAACATGCTAAAACAACCATAATTCATGAAACCCTAACTTAGTGTGCAGTAAAATTCATAATAGATAAAACCCATGAGTAAATCAACTTTAAATCATGCAATTTTAGGTAAAAGGGAGCTTGGGTATCATGGGTGAAAGGAACCCACAAAAGAAACCCGTATACCTTGAACTTTGGGAGAATCCTTGAAGAAGATTACAGATGGAGACTTGAAGCTTGAATGAGAACCTTAAGATCCGAATGAGTTTTGGGACTTGATTTTGGAGAGAAATATTTGGCTAAGTGTTTGAGTGAGTATTGGAGAATGTCTTGGATGATATGAGGGTGAAATATGGCTAAGTATAAGTATTTTCATGCATTGGAGGGCTTGGGCCCAAGACCCAAAAGAATTGGACCGAGCCAAAAAAAAATAGGCAACAAAATACATAGGAACGCATCTGGTCTGTGATGCGGACCTATCGCAGAGGTAAAATTTACACGGGTCCGTGATGGCAGCGCGTTGCGGTACCGTCGTAGACCATTTTTGGAAATCAAAATTTTGAGAAATAAAATTGTGATTTGGTTGCTCTAAAATTGGGGTTAGATCCATTTCCCACTCAAGTTGACCCTTGAATTGGAATATGAATCAGATCTTCAATATCGTGCCTAGATTTTGAGATATATGGAAATTATGATTCCAGGCACTTTCAAGGCACATTTTTGGATACTTTTTAGGCTCATTTCAATATCTCCCCTTGACAATATTCGTCCACGAATATCAAAGAACATATATGAGATATGCAAACATGACAATTTCAGCCCACATAAGGATGCAACAATGCACTTAAACATCATTCCAAAATATCAATATAAGTGTAAATTCACCATGAACTTGTCAATTTAAACATGAACGTATGCAATGATATGAGGGTTGAACTTAAGACTTGAGATCATATAAAGGACTCATATCAATACTTTAGGCTTGAGTGGAGTGAAAAAAAAGATAAGGGTATCCCTTTTACATATCTACTTCGACCTCCCAAGTAGCACCCTCAACATGTTGATTCCTCCAAAGGACCTTAACGGAAGCAGCATCTTTGTTCCTCAACCTTTTCACTTGCCTATCCAAGATCTCTACTGGAACTTTTCATATGTCAAGTTTTCTCCAACTACCCACATAAAGGCCTTTGTGCCACTAGGAAGCAAGATTTCCCAATCCTGAAGCGGATTGATGGAGCTCTTGGCATTGCTTTGTTTTTCTCTAACAGATATAGTCGCTGACTGTTTGGCGGAGGAGTTAAAGTATACTAGAACCCTGGAGGAGTAAAGGCAGATCCGGGTTGGTTCTTCAAAGCGTTCAACCACTCTATCGAATTGTTGCAATTGATGACGGCATGGCGCGATGATCTACTCTTTTGGTCTTTTGAGGCTTAGGCAGTGCAATAAGCATAACCTTCGCCCCCAAGCAAAGACCAGCGCAGTTTGGTAGCACCTTAGTTTTGGGTACAAAATGTCATGGGTTCCAATCCTGTCATCCCTCTTTGACTTTCCTGAATAAAATTGGCAAGAGCAGATGAGTGAAGAGTTTATCTGGGGCGAATGCCTCCTCTTCTGTCTGAAGAAAGGGTGAAGAATTGGAATTTTAGCATAGATTCGCATCGCCCATGTTTGATTGATTACAGATAATCTCTCGTCAAAGAAAGGAGAGCCCGCAAGCTTCCACAACTAAAGCAAGGAGGGGGTCTCATTTCCTAAACATAGATATATGAAAGACCAGATGAACCAATTTTATTTCTCTAGGCAAATCCAACTTGTACGCAAACTTACCAATCCTTCTTATCATCTATAAGGAACCGTATATATAGCGCTTAACTTACCCTTCTTACCAAAATAGACCACACCCTTAATGGGTGATACCCTCAAATAAACCCAATCACCAACCTTGAATTTAAGATCGCTTCTTCTCACATCGCCATAAGCCTTTTGGCGACTTTGGGCCATTTTCAGCCTTTCTCTAATCATCCTAACCTTCTCAAGAGCCTCCATAACCAGGTCTGTTCCTAACAAAGCCACCTAACCAACCTCAAACAACCCAACCGATGATCTACAATGTCTATCATAGAGAGCTTTAAAAGGAGCCATATCAATACTAGAATAATAGTTATTGTTATGTGCAAACCCAATCAATGGAAGATGATCATCCCAACTACCCTTAAACTCTAATACACAAGCCCTAAGCATGTGCTCAAGTGTTTGAATAGTTCTTTCAACTTGGCCATCTATTTGAGGGTAAAAGGTCGTACTAAGCTTTACCTTGGTTTAAAGACCTCTTTGGAAGGACCTTGAAAAGGGTGAAGTGTATTGTGCACCATGATCAGATATAATGGAAAAATGAACCCTATGCAACCTCACCAAGTCATGAATGTACAACTAGCATAATCTTCAGCCCCATATATAGTCTTAACCGGTAGAAAATGAGGCAATTTTTCATCCTATCAATCATCACCCATATAAAATAAAAACCCTTTCTAGTCTTGGGCAACCCTACCACAAAATACATATTAATATCTTCCCAATTCCAAGTAGGAATCTTTATGTCTTGGGTCAGGCCACCCAACCTTTGATGTTCATCTTTGACTTGTTAGAAACTATGGCAACCGGAAACAAATTTGGTAATGTCCCTCTTTATGCTTCCCCACCTATACACCTCTCTCAAATCCTTATACATCTTAGTAGACCCGGGGTGAATAGAATCAGAAGAACAATGAGCCTCATCAAGAATCTTTTCCTTCAAGCTATCAACACAAGGCACACACAACCTGACTTGATACCTAAGGGCACCATCTTTCTCTTTGGAGAAAACCTCCACCTTACCATCTTTTACCAATGCCTTAAATTCCAACAAAACGGGGTCAAGATCTTGTTAGTTTTTACCTCTTCAACCAATGAAGATTTAGAATCATCATCAACAACCCCCCCTCCCCCATTGTCAATTCCTTCCAACCTAAACCCCAATCTAGCCAACCGATGGACCTCCTTAGCTACCCTTTTGCCATCAACATGAGCTAGGATACCCATAAACACCCTACTCAAAGCATTGGCCGTAAAATTAGCCTTACCAGAATGATAATGCATATTCATGTCATAGTCCTAAAGAAGCTCTAGCCACCTTCTTTGCCTCAAGTTGAGATCTTTTTGGGTGAAGACACATTGGAGGCTCTTATGATCGGTGAACACTTCAACACACTCCCCATGCAAATAGTGATGCCATATTTTTAATGCAAATATCATTGTGGCAAGCTCAAGATCTTGGGTAGGATAGGTCTTTTCATGCACTTTGAGTTGCCTAGAAGCATAGGCTATGACCTTACAATTTTGCATTAGAACATAACCCAAACCAGCTCTAAAAACATTACAATACACAACAAACCCCTCTAGTCCTTCCAATAGTGACAATATAGCAATATGGCATGTATGATTGATTCTTGAAATAAAATCATGCTTATATAGAATATAGTACATGTTTAAGGAGATACCATTATTATTGCATATCAAAGGCCTACCAACCCCTTGGACAGGCGAATGAGGTACGAACCCTTCAATAGCTTGATGAGGTAAAAAAACCCAAATATGGTTATCAAGGTGCAAACCCCTAGACATGGTGACACAGGCATACCACCTCCCGAGCAAGGTAATTGAGGTACAAACCCCTGAACAAGTTTAATCGGGTCTATAACCCCCCGAGTGATGCTTGATCAATTTCAAACACTATAGAGATAATATCATAAATATACATTCCTTTCATCATCATATAGTCATTTAACTCATAAGATATATATTGGACCATCAATTCCTTAAGAAATCATAATCTAGACATTTTATCAAACACCTGGCGGATGTGTAATACTAGTGTAAAACCGTGCAATTCAAGACTGAAATCACGCTAGAAAATTCAATGTAAAACCAAAAATAGATACTTGGTAACACCCTCAAGCAATATACATTAACAACCTTCATCAAATCTCATAATACAACACAAAACATGCTAAAACAACCATGATTTCGTGAAACCCCAACGTAGTGTGTACTGAAATTTATAATAGATAAAACCTATGAATAAATCAACTTTAAATCATGCAATTTTGGGTAAAAGAGAGCATGAGTATCATCAGAGAAAGGAACCTATGAAACAAACCCACATACCTTGACTTTGGGAGAATCCTTGCAGAAGATTGGAGATGCAAACTTGAAGCTTGAATGAAAACCTTAAGATCTGGATGAGTTTTGGGACTTGATTTTGGAGAGAAATATTTTTCTAAGTGTTTTAGTTAGTATTGGGGAATGTCTTAGATGATAAGAGGGAGAAATATGACTAAGTATAGGTATTTTCATGCATGGTAAAGCTTGGGCCCAAGACCCAAAAGCCTTGGACAGAGATAAAAAAAATTGGCAACAAAATACACAGGCGCACATTTAGTCCGCAACACTGTCGCGGATTGACTCTGAAAATCAAAATTTTGGGAAAATGAAATTGTTATTCATTTTCTGTAAAATCAGGGTTAGACCCATTTTTCACTCAATTTGACTCTCTAAACAAGAATATGATGTTGGATCTTTGATATCGCACATGAATTTTGAGATATATGGAAATTACGATTTCCGGCACTTTTTAGGAACAGTTTTGGTCACTCTTTTGGGATCGTTTCAGATCTAAATCAAGAAAGTCAAGTATCTAAGTGCTAGCTACACTATCTACAACACTAGTACCCAAAATTGGACCTTCTTGTCTTTGACCTTGACCAGCAACTATACAAGTTAATAGCTGGACTGCATTCCTCAACTCTTTTTCAGTAGCATTAATAGGAGGTTCTTGAGGTGTTATTGTCCTCCTTAGTTCTTCTGTAGGTGGAGGAGTTGGGGAACTCTATAATAAAGACTTATGTAGAGTCTCACTTTGACTTGGTCTAGCTTGTGATTAGCTTGTCCCTTCTCCAAAATCCAATTTATTACCTGTACTTCTTCTCCTTGTAACAGGTATCTTTTACTAGATATAAAACAATAAATTTAGGGGTTAGATATAATCAACCTATGATAATGGATCTATGGCACGATCTAGGAAATGAAAAGAAAGTGACAACTCCTAAATGCCACATAGCCTCCTACTTATAAATGTGGTGCATAACACATATATAAACAAGACCCTACATAGACACAACTTTGTAGACTCCCTAGGATGACCCACTCTGATAGCACTTTTGTCACGCCAAAGCCTCATTAATGTGGACTGGCACCAGTTGCCGACATGGCTCGAAAGAACCAACTAGTAACCATACACTCTCTATGAACATTATAAGGGGTTTTCACATTCAACATGCTTTTAAGAAAGTAGACAGCAATATTGCAAAAAGAGAATACATATGACTAGGTTGTTGGAGCACCGATGTCTAAAGTACGAGACATGACTACACTTTACTTTACATAGAATAAAAAGCCTCTAAATATGAAATAATATCTAATAAGGGTCGAGACAAGCCCTGCCTCATGACTAACTACTTATAATAAAAAAATATAAGCTTAGACACATAAATCCCCGAAGCAACTTGGAGCTTAGTAATAGCAGTCGAATATCCTGTACTCCTACTGGGGAGATTTACTAGCTCCCTTACCTGTAGCATAAAATGCAGGTCCCCCACAAGGAATATCAGTATGAGATAATGTACTAAATATGTAAGCCAAGAAGTACTATATATGAAATAAGAACTCAAATGAAGTCATGCATTGGTGTAAGGATAAGAAACCACCATTAGTCATATTATGGAATCATGTACTTTATGTCCTTTTCGTTACTTTACCTTTCTTTTTTTCATAATCTGTGCACAATATATAATAAAAATGGCCAGCTGATCAGTGATAAATCAATATCAGGATCAACCATGCTAGGCTTTCCTCTCCCCCCTGAGATACCCCTTGTAATATGGGATCGACCCATGCTAGGTGATTCTTCCATTCCTGGGATACCACCTACCAATAAGCAGCTCCACCTTATATCTGTTATTTACTTTTGAGATGATTCTTTTGGTGGCTATAACATTGTAAGCTGTAGGTCTATAGATATAATATGTGATATGTAAACAATCATGTAAAATAATACCACAATGAAAAGAGCAGGTTACATAACTAATGAAATATGTAGGAGATGAAACAACACATGGACTTATCAAAAATAAGGAACTCATATATCTTGGTATCCAAAGTATGTATGTAGTTTTGAAATTGCTATGTATGGAAACATATGAAAATGTTAAAGAGTGGAGACACTATTATTAGTTATGTTGGAGCTTGTAAGTGTCTCTATATTCCAAGGAAGAATGTAGATTCTATGCCAAATAATAGGAATTGAGTAGCCTTAACATACCTCGTTATACCACCTCGTTATTACCTCAAAGTACCCTTCTTTTTTCCCCAAATGTTTATCTACAATAGAGTATGTGATAACACTAGTATTAATAGCTAATAAGCACGTTTCGATATCCAATCTCATAGAAAAATAACGCTCGGCCAGCAAGCCCGTAACTATCAACCCAAAGGCGTTTTGATTTTTCCTTTCCTAAGAACATTCGTCTTCATTTACATGACATATCCAAATTATTACTGTCCCATAATATGCTTAAAATAGCTCATAAGGTATAATACATAACAATTCCACACAATACAAAATTAGGTAGCATAACATAATGCCCTTTCCTTATATTTCAACGTCAGCCATTCACACTTGTTCTAGCTTTAACCAAACTACTCTCGAGATTTTTACATAACAAACCAAACCTAAAAGAGTCCCAAAATAGATAGAGGACGTCAAACCATAATCCTCAATCAATCAACCCATAATTTCTACTAATAACACATTTAGGATAACACATTAAAACTCGACTTTTTAAGTAAAACAAAATAGTGCAGTGACCTTATCTTACCATCTCTGACCTAAATATTGTTAAAAACATCAACCTCCCTTCATAATCAAGCCAAATAAGAGGATAAAAGTCTCTTAATGAACAAGAAAAAATGTCCAACAATGTTTAGAACACATGTTGTCCAAAACTCTAACACAAGCATAACTAGCTTATTTCTCTTGATTTTCATGGAAATATCATACTAAATACATAGTATTTTTGCTTGCCTTAATCATAAAGAAGTAAGGCTTCTCCAAGAACCCTAAAATTTTCTTGTGGCTACTTTGTGAAGTCAAGAAAGAGTAACAAGAAACTTTGTAAAAGCTGAACTTTTTCCAAGTTTGGAATGACTTAATGAGCTGGTTTTTAATCCCTCTTAAAGGGCCACTATTGGATGACTTTTTCCTTCCATTTAAGGCATGTTTCAGCAAGGTAGTGATACACCTGCTTGGCCCTTTCACTTGGGCCTTAATGGGCTCCAATTAGATGAGCCTTGGCTTTTCATTTTTCTCTTTTCTCTTCACTTAGTTTTCCCAAATCGTCAAGTGGGTTGTGAATGTACTTGGAACCCTTTTATATTCACCTTGGGCTTAAAATATTGTCTCTTTATAATACTAAACCATGGGCTAAAACTACAAATTTAATTTGATCTTTATTCATTATTGGACTTCGATGGATTCGGTGTTGGGTCTCGTCTCCATCTATCTAGCATATTTAAGCTAAGCACATAGGTGAATCACCTGCTAGCTTCCTAAGTTCCACAAGCACCTCACTTCTTTCCCTTCGTTTAAGGTCACGATCTCCTCAATTTGACATAAAACTTATGTACACTAACTTATCTTAAGAGTCAGACATAAATGTAGTCCTCCAATCTAAAATTAGGCACTATTAAAATTGGTGCTCCTTCGACCAAATCATATCATATTCCATATGCATAGAACTAGTACATGTAAGATGTTAGGTGTTATAAAATGCCACCAAAACACTCATAGAATATTTACCTCACAAGGGACAAAGACACAAAGACAAATATTCACACTCAAAAAGGAACATCTAATGTATACAAATGCCACACCATAAACTTGCCTATATTTTCAATACACATTGACTCAACCTCATCCGATTATAAATCCCAAAGGACTTGATTAGGCTTGTCATGTAGCTTTTGGGAAAGGGTAGGACACAATTTGGGAAAGAGTGAATAATCCCTCCTTGAACTCTACACACAACTCATTTTTCAACTTTTCCACCCTTTTCTTCAAGTTCCACACCAATGCACATTTCAAGTGCTCGTTTCTAATCTAGATGACCCATATTCAACCATTTTCAACTTTTCGGAGAACTCCAATTATTCATTTCTTTTCCACATCTTTTTTCTTTCTTTATGACTTTTCTTTCCTCTATTTTTTCAATTTCTCTCATTTTTCTCTTTTTAACAAGTTTTCATGTGATAAACAACCTTTCTATGATTCATCCATATAGCCCCCAACTTAGACTTTTAGTCTCTATTTTCACAAATTCAAATTGAAGGAGGGAAAAGGGTTCAAAAGAGGATTGTGTTTTCAAAATGGTCAAGGCTTGCAACAAGGTTGCTAACAAAAGGTTTTATGCTCAAAGGGGACCACTAAGGATATATTTTAGTACAAAGATGGGCTATTTAGGCAAAGTGAATTTCCACAAACAAATCAAAGAATATATAAGGTCATGTTTCCAATCAAACTCAATCAAGACCAATATATCAAGAACAATCAAGTAAATTCTAGGTGATACAAATGAATAAAAGGGATTATTCAACAACTCACCACATATGACATGTAAATTATTCTGGATGGTTCAGTCTCCGTTTCTACTCAAGAACAAGAGAGTCATTCATAAATTTTACCACTTAAAAAGCAAAGAGAGTCACGAAAAGAATCATAGCATTGTTACAAAATCATTCCATTCAAATGACTACCTTACAAAAAAAATGGAGGTGTATGCTCATTTAAGCAATTCACAATACTTGTCTAACTTTATTAGCATCAAACAAGTCACAATCTCACATTTAAGCTCCAACAAGGTCAACAAAGCAATGACTATGCAAACTTTATTGAGGACAGCAATATTCCACTCACAATCGATCGACGAATTAGCCTTAAAAATGTCATCACCCAATCCATCATAGGACCTCACCAAATGCACACCAATTTTTTAAAACAAGACACTAAGAAATTAAATAAACCAAAATAAAGAAGCTATAAACTAAATGAAAAAACTAAAAAAGTATAAACACAGAAGACTATTCAAATAACTAAACAAAACTAATATGTTATAATACACAAGCCTGACAAGGGTACCAAATCATTAAGTCCTGACAAGGGCACATCATAATCCAAGTTGCTACATACACATCAAATTAAAGTATCCAAACACTAAGGGAGGTACCCCAACTAAAAATGGCACTGCATCATTATAGTATAAACATTAAAATAAATAAAGATATGAGGGATTCCCTGAAAGCCACAACCCGAACTTGAACTAGTAGGACGTAGGAAGACCATATTATACTCATCCTTATCCTTATCCCCAGACCACAGAACTTCTAGAGTGTAGACATCTTTTTTATCAAGATTTGCTCTTTTTTCTGCTCATGCTTCCTCTGCTTCTTCTATCTTTGCTCAACCTTGGATGACTTATCTTTGATACTTTGATGCTCCTATACAATAGTAGATAGGAAGGATAATATTCCTAAAGCAGAAGAGGAGATCTCTCCTGGGCCAATGGGAAAAAGCTATACAAGCTCTCTGATCTTTGAGTCCATGTCTTGAACCTAGCTTGATATATGTATATGTACTAGGGGTCCACCCTGTAGTGGCCCCATAAATGTAGAAGACTCTACAATCCTCAATAAAACTCTCAAAAAGCTAGGTGATTCACATAAACCTTCCTCTTTTTCATCACATGTCCTAGCCCCTTTTTCTTCAGATGATGGATCAATTTTTGGGGCCCTTCCACTTCTCTATCTCTTTTTTCTCCAACTAGGCTGCTTGCCAAATAGAAATGATCAAAGTGGGAAAGCTTAAACTTTTTTACCCTCAATGACTACCTCGAAAATTTGCTGCACAATCAACCCACCAACATTTACCTCAACACTCTCCATAAAGATACAAATGATCATCGCCATACTAAGTGACATATCGGTCTTATTTTTAAAGGTATGACATGGCTACAGATGATGAATAGCCATGTCTTGGCCTCGACGGTGAATTCGAAAGAGTCAATCCAATAATTTGAATAATTTCATTGTAGCCTATGGCCATCATGTAAGTGCCTCAAGAACCATTCTTTCCCTTCATGCATTGCTCTTGCCTTGTCAACATCTTTGTATACCTCCAGAAGGCCATAATAAGCATTTACCAGCCATAGACTCCCTTAGATACATCTTACCATACTTTTGAATCATGGATATGGGCGCCTTTCCTTTCCACTCCTAAACACCAAAGCATTGCCAAAAGACAAACCATCCTCAATCTAAGCCTTCTTAGCCATCCTAGTACCCTCTTTACCCTCTTTAAATTTTTCTCCTTTAATTTTTTCGCATAGGTCATAAGTTGAGAAATATATCCCCATCTCCCTCACTAGCATGGCGCTGCAACTTTTGTTTTACCACCATGCTGGACTCTCTCAACATGAACTTGCTCATCCTAGCACAAGCATCGGCAATCAATGAAGGAGTATACTTGATAGTTGTTTAATTCGAGGGCATACTCCCTCACACTCGGGGTATGCAAGCTTTCAATTCATTAAAATTGAACAAACTGGAGAGAAATAAATGAATTTCATGTACTTTTTCTCCTCACAAATTCTCTCAGTAATTTTCATCCCTTCTGGCTTTCTTTCTTTTCTTCTAACTTTCTAATTCTTCTCCAGTTGTTATCATCAATTACATATCAGTAGATCTGATTTTAATTTTATCAAAATCACATCATCAAAAAGTTGGAGGAAGTAGCTTCTTGAAAGATCTTATAATAAACCATTTTTCTTAGTTCTCTTAGGGCTAATCACTCTATAGAATCTTTGCTCCATCCCAACACGTTTTGCTATTCATATAAAGGAAAAAACTATTTTAGCACCCATCCCTATAGTTATTCATGATTATGGTTAAAATCAAATTGAATCGCACTTCAAATCAAATCCATTAAGAAAATTAGTATTTGATTTGATTAGATTGGATTGGGTTAGATTTAATTTTTAGATTTTGAATATCAATACTATTTGGTTTTGTTTTGATTTTACTAAAAAAGTATGTAAAAATAGCCAAATTAAATCGAGAAAGTGTGTGTGTATGTGTGTATGTGAATGTATAAGTTTTAATTGTATATATATTATTCATAAATAAAGCATAAATATTTTATTAAATTTTAATTTAACTTAAATCTTTAATTTTAACATTTATATTTGAAAATTCTCTTGTTAATGTTTTTTTATATAATTTTCTTGTACCCCTCCCATGTTAGTTCCTTGGTTGTTGAGCTCAAAATTATTTTTTTTCTATAAAGATTTATTTTTTTGATCTTTGGTGTTTAATGAATTTACTATTGCTTAAGTAGTCACTATGTACATGTCACGACCCAACCCAGGGGCCGTGAATGGTGCCGATAGGGCACCCAGACTTACGCTTATACCGAATCTCCATTTACGACAGCTAAGGGATTTCACAAAATTTCAACAGAGTTTCCTTTGTTTTTCTAACCA
>JAOTQJ010065238.1:0-13519 GCA_025642045.1 Solanum sejunctum | reverse complement strand
GGGGGGGGGGGGGGGGGGGGGGGGGAGGGGGGGGGAATTAACTTTTTTTATTTTTTATTGGAGCGGCATAAATATCAAAAAATTAAAAAATTGAACCAAACCAAACAAATTTGATTTTTTAGTTTGGTGTCGGGGTGGGAGGGGGGCAAAAAAATTTTTAATTTTTTTTATGGGGATGGGCATTAATATCAAAAAATCAAACCAAATAAAACTAATTTAATTTTTAGATTTGGTGTCGGTGGGGGGAGCTGTAGGGGAAACAAAATTTAGCTTTTTTTATTTTTTGTTGGAGTGGCCATAAATATCGAAAAATTAAACCAAACCAAACTAATTTGATTTTTTGGATCCGTGTAGGTGTTCTTTTTTCAAAAGTTCAGTTTTTCGATTCGGTTTAGGGGTCTCAAAAATTTGGTACATCAAAGAATCAAACTTTTATTTAAAAAATCAAAAAAAAATTAAAAAAAATATTTGGGAGTAGGGTTGGGGTGAATGGGATTGAATATTAACAATCTAGCTTTGATTTTTTTTTTTTTTTTGCTTCAAGAGAATAAAGTGGATTGGAACTATTCTTATCCAAACCATATTTGACCCATATTTGCTCATATTTTATATGGATGGATTGTGATCCAATCTATTTTGGCCAAATCCATATTCAATCCATTCAAATCCAATCCAATCTACCCATATGCCACCTCTATTTATCCCCAGTTAATTGAAATTATCTTTTCTGTTACTTACAAGAAATCATCTCATCTCAATTTTGTCAGTTTTCTGTATTCTATTGTTAACACAATATTGTGAAATCACTTTTCCGATACTAAATTTTAATTTTAACTCTATTTATGACTTACTCTTTTAGTACAATATGAGCTTCTTACTTATTTACAAAGTAGGAAACAACAATATTGAAGGATGATGTATGGTTATGGTAATAGATCTCTACATTTCCATTAGCTAATAATGAAAGAGAATCCCCATTTTTTCTACAAATGATTGTCTACTCCTAGTTTGACGCGGTTAATTCCTTTTCGATAGCTATTGAAAAAAGACCCAAATTTATAACCAATAAGTAGGAGCACTATCATTGATATGTTATCCTCATGTACATTTACTTATTAAACCATTAATCATACAAGGTTATTCAAACCAAATAGAGGATATTCCACCTTTAAGACCATAACATAAATACATGAACATGAGAAGACTTATAATGACCGTCAGACTTGATTAATGTGGAATTCTACTAGTTACAGGGCTATCTTTCTTTGGATTTTCTCTAATAACATGCATGAAACTTTTCTATCTGAAGGATTTTCTCTATTATCATGCATGACAGAACAATCAGAGATTCAACAAATTCAGTTCCACATTGCTCAAAAAATTTTAGAGGAAAGAGTTTGGAAGGGTTGGTTTACCTTTGTTGATCATGCAATGACCTATATAATCACTAGCTATAATAGAGGGAATTTGGTTTGATTATATTCATTAGAAAAGCAAATGTAAGTAGTTGCGGAAGGGGGTTGAAAGTATATTCGATATGAGGAACTCACAATCATCTAGGTAGCGCCATGTCATTTGTGGGGAAAATTGAAGGAAACTCTTTTTTTTTTACAAATAAGATATTAGTTACTCTATTCCGAATCATACACATAGCCATTAGACATTACTAAGTCACTACTCTATGTTTTGTCTTAGTTGGGAATTAAGCCTGAGACCTCATGGTTCTCAAATGTGCCTCGTGTTTTCTAAGTCATATAAGTGGACCCTTTGAACACACTATTTATGTATACAGCTTTGCTTCTGAATGTTTATCTCTATCTCCTATTTTCCAAATCATATTTCTTCTATTTAGCCCCCTTTTTTACAGGTAAAGAAACATCAAAACTCCTAAAGATGGCTGATGCCTTTGTGTCATTTCAAAAATTAGGTGATTTCCTCGTACAGCAAGTTTCCCTGTGCTCAAGTCTCAGAAAGGATGTCAAATGGCTGAGAAATGAGTTGCTCTTTATATAGTCTTTCCTCAATGATGTAGAACAAAAGCAATGTCAAGATCAAAGAGTTCAATAATAGATGTTTGAGATCAACTCTACTGCTAACGATGTTGTTGCTATCCTCGAGACTTATAGCTTTGAGGTTGGTAAAGGTGATAATGATGGATTTTCTAGTTGTCTCAAGAATTTCGCTTACATATGGAGGAAGAAGAAGAAATTCTACAATGTCACCAAGGAGATCAAATCACTCAAGCAACAAATCATGGATATCTCTTGCAAGCAAGAGACTTATGGAATGACAAATATCGATAATAGTGCAGGAGAAGGTCCAAGTTATCAGTCTGCCATGGTTAGAACATTGAGGAGAACTGCCTCCTATGTGGATGACCAAGATTACATTTTTGTTGGACTTCAAGATGTTGTACAAACATTGCAATCTGAACTTCTCAAAGCTGAGCCTCATCGAAGCGTCCTCTCTATTTATGGAATAGGTGGAATATGCAAGACCACTCTTGTGAGAAACCTCTACAGAAGTCCTAACATAGTCCCTAGCTTCCTTACATGTTCTTGGATCTGTGTTTTTCAAGAGTACAATACAGTGGATCTTCTTAGGAATATCATAAAATCCATACAAGGTTGCACCAAGGAAATTCTATATTTGTTAGAAAGGATGACAGAAAGAGATCTAGAAATTTACTTTTGTGATATATTAAAAGAATGCAAATACCTTATGGTGGTTGATGATTTATGGCAGAGAGAAACATGGAAGAGTCTGAAAAGATCATTCCCAGTTAGTAAGAATGGCAGCAGAGTTATTATTACAATGCGCAAAAAGGATGTTACTGAAAGAGCATACAACAAAGGTTTTGTCTACAAACTTTATTTCTTAAGCCTAAAAGAAAGTTGGGACCTCTTTTCTAGGAAACTACTTAATGTTCACACAATGACTCTAGAAATGGAAAGGCTAGCTAGAGATATGGTGGAAAAGTGTAGAGGCTTACCTCTTGCAATTGTTGTATTGAGAGGACTACTTTCACAAAGGGAGCTAGATGAATGGCAAAAGCCAAAAGATCACTTTTGGAAGAACATTATTGAAGATAAATATATTGAAATTTCCAACATGCTATCATTAAGCTACAACAATTTGCCAACTGTGCTCAAGTAGTGTTTTCTGTACTTCAGTATTTTTCCATAAGATGAAGAGGTTAGTGTAGAAAACATAATATGGTTGTGGATAGTTGAGGGTTTCATACCAAAAGGTGAAGAAAGAATGGAGGACTTCACTGAAGGATTCTTGAATGAGCTTATAAGACAAAGCTTGGTTCAAGTGGCTGGAACATTTTGGAAAAAAGTTATTACATGTAGGATTCATGATTTACTTCGTGATCTTTCCAAACAAAAAGCATTGGAGGTAAACTTCTTTGACAATTATGATACTAGAAACCACTTCATATCATTATTATGTATCAAACATGCCATTCATGATCAAGGAGAAAAATACCTCTCACTTGATCTTTTTAACGTAAAGTTGAGGTCACTTATGTTCTTTATCCATATTTTAATAACATGAGTCTTATAAATTTCAGTAGTGTGTTCCAAAATATATATGTTTTGTACTTGGATATTCGTGGTGGAATTGTACCTGATGCCATCGGATGTTTGTACCACCTCAAGTTCTTAAGCTTTAGAGACATTTGTTTTCTACCCTGCTCTATTGTAAAACTAAAGAATTTATAGACACTTCTTGTCAGTAACTATGGATTTTTATGCCAACTATCCCGTGAGATAGCTGACCTGATAAATCTAAGATATTTAGTTGCTCCATATTCAAATAACAATAACAACAACAACATACCCAGTAGAATCCCACAAGTGGGGGTTTGGAGAGGGTAGAATATATGCAGACCTTACCACTACCTCCTAGAAGTAGAGAGGTTATTTCCTGGAAACCCTCATCTCAAACTCCCATACGAAAAATAAACTAGATATGACAAAAAGGAAAGGAAAGAGAATAGAAAGGGCGACTAATAACGTAAAGCACATAACAATATGTAAACACAATAAATTTAACATACATATGACTAATAATGACAACACATGATATAAAACATGACTGCTCCAGCTACCCTACTATACCCCAAGGCCAGACATCCATCTAACCCTACCATCCAATTATCCTGCTACTCTAATTCGCGACCTCCACTCCTTTCTATCTAAGATCATGTCTACAGTGAGATCAAGTTTTGCCCAATCCTGTTTGATCACCTCCCCCCAATACTTCTTCGGTCTACCTCTACCCCTCCGTGTGTCTCCCAAAATCAATATCTCGCACCTTCTAATAGGAGCATCAGTACTTCTTCTCTGCATATATCCAAACTATCGAAGCCTCACTTCCCTCATCTTATCAGCCATAGGGACAACCTATAGCTTCTCGCAAATAGTCTCATTCCTAATCCTATCACTCCTGGTGTGGCCATATATCCATCTCAACATCCTTATCTCTGCGACATGCATCTTCTAAACATATGCATTTTTAATTGGCCAACACTCCACCCCATACAACTAAGATGGTCTAACCACCATTCTGTAAAATTTACCTTTGAGTTTAGGTGGTATCTTCTTGTTACACAATACTCCTGAGGCAAGCATCTATTTAATTCATGTTGCCCTAATAAGATGTGTGATATTATCATTGATATCGCAACTACTTTGGATGATGGACTCTAGATACTTAAAGTTTTCCCTCTTGGGGGTAGGTTGAGTGGAAAGCCTCATATCACTGTCTGCTTTATCCCTCGCAGCACTGAATTTGCACTCTAAGTATTCTATTTTGGTCCTGCTCTATTTGAATCCTTTGGACTCCAAGGCATATCTCCGAGCCTCCAACCTATCATTAGTTTTAGTCTGAATCTTATCAATCAAGACTATATCATCTGCAAATAGCATACACCATGGAACCTCCACTTGGATAGATCATATTACTCATCCATCACCAAAGAAAATAGGAAAGGACTTAACACAGATCCTTGATGGAGCCCTATCTCAACAGGAAAATACTCTTAGTCTCCTTCTACCATTCTTACCTGAGTTTTGGCTCCGTCATACATATCCTTAATTGCCCTAATATATGCCATTAGGACACCTTCACCTCTATACACCTCCATAGGACATCCCTTAGAACCTTGTCATAGGCCTTCTCAAGATCAATGAACACCATATGAAGGTCCTTCTTTCTTTTCCTATATTTCTACACTAATCTCCGAACAAGATGAATTGCTTTAGTAGTCAATCGTCCCTGCATGAATCTGAACTAATTCTCCAAAATAGACACAACTTTTCTCACCCTAAGCTCCACCACTCTCTCCCAAACTTTCATTGTGGGACTTAGCAACTTGATGCCCTTGTAATTATTATAGTTTTGAATATCCCCTTTGTTCTTGTATAAGGAAACCATTGTACTCCTCCTCTATTCATCAAGAATATGGCAGTCTTCATAATAGCATTGAATAGTCTGGTCAACCATTCTATGTCATCGTTGACCATGTTCTTCCAAAAATCTACCAGAATCTCATCAGGTCCGATCGCCCTCCCTCTCTTCATCCTATTAATAGTCCTTCTAACCTCGTCAACTTTGAACCGCCTGCAATAACCAAAATTACGATGACTTTTAGAGTGTGCCAACTCACCCATCTCAATATCTCTGTCTCCTTTTTCATTTAAGAGTTTATGAAAGTAAGCTTTCCACCTTAGTTTAATGGAAGTGTCATCCACCAACACTTCACCCTCCTCATCCTTGATACACTTCACATGATCCAAGTCATGCACTTTTCTTTCTCTCTCTTTAGCAAGCCTATACAATCTCTTATTCCTGCTTTTATCACTTTGCTCCTCATATAGGCGATCAAACATTATTTTCTTAGCACTCTGAAATGACCCCAAAAAGTGCCCAAAAATGTGCCTTGGAAGTGCCTGGAATCGTAATTTCTATATATCTAAAAATTCATTCATTATTTCAAAATTCTGACTTTACATTCTTGTTCAGGGGGAAAATTGAGTAGGAAAAGGGTCTTACCAAATTTTAGAGCAACCATATCAAATCTAAAAATCTCAAAAATCACAATTTAAGAGGGTCAACTTTAAAAGGCATATCTCTTAGCACATAAAGAACTCGGTGGCCCACGACCTATCAAATTAAAGCTCTTTGAATTAGCTTTCCAATTCACTTAGTTTTGCCTCATAGTTTGTATGAAGAATTTATGCTCATTTTTGTACAACTAGTATGTGCAGAAATGGAAAATTCCAATGAGTAATCTGTGTCGCTTCCTTGATGCAGAGCAGTATTATTTTGGTCCTGTTTTTTTTTAATTCATTCCAAGACTTTCAAGTGTTGCGCCTAAGGGTTCCATACTTAAAAATACCTATACTTAGTTTTATTTCACCCTCATATCATCCTAAATATTCCCCAATACTCACTCAAACACTTAGACTCATATTTCACCCTAAATTCAAGTCCCAAAGCTCAAGACCAATATTAAGGATTTCATTCAAGCTTCAAGTCTCGATCTCCAATCTCTTTCAAGGGTTCTCCAAAGCTAAAGTATGTGGGTTTTAACCATTGAGTTCTTTTACCCATGGTGCCCGATCCTCTTTTTATACTTAAAATGTATGATTTAAAGTTGATTTACACATGGGTCTTAATTATTATAAATTTCACTGCACAATGAGTTGGGATTTCATGAAAGTATGATTGTTTTAGAATGTTTTAAGTTATAAATCTTGGATCTATTGTAAGATTTGAGGAGAAATTTTGATGTATATTGCTTGAGAATGTTACAAAGTTTTGATTAATGGTTTTACAATGGATTTTCTTGCATTATTTCACTCTTGAATTGCACGGCTTTAACACTATACACCCTCTAAGTGTTTGATAAAATGACTGGATGTGGTTTCTTGAGGAATTAAAGGTCCAATGCATGTCTTATGAGTTGAATGACTTTATGTGTTGCAAGAAGACTGTTGGGTTCTTACGTTTGTTGTATTCTTGGGAAAATGAGGAGTCTTTCTTGATGATTGAAATGTAATGGTTCAATGAGCTAGTTCTATGAAATGCTTAATCCAAAAAAGGAATGGTCTCCTATAAGGAAGGACACTTAATCCAAAAAAGGATCGGTTCCTGTAAGGAAGGCCACTTAATTCAAAAAGGGATGGGCTCCTATAAGGAAGACTACTTAATTCGAAAAGGGACGGGCTCCCTTAAGGAATTTTATTCAATCCAAAAAGGGACAGGATCTTGTAAGGAAAGTCACTCAATCGAAAAAGGGAAAAGCTCTCGTAAGGTGAAGTAACTCATAAACTCCTCTCCAAAAGGGGACGGGCTCCCACAAGGAAGGTTGTTTCTCCAAAATGTCTTATGTTATTTCAGTTAAGGTTCCTTTCCACACTTATATGTTATGATTTATGTAAGATGAATGATTTGCAAAGAATGATTTACCTAAGCATTGATCATACATGTCATATTGTTATTATGCTCTCTATTGCTTATCATATGCATTTTGACTATGTTGCCTATCACTTGTTGCGCATCCTACATACTTCGTACATTCAAACGTACTAATGAATATTTCATGCCTACATGATATCACCATGTAGGAACCGGAGCCCCGCTTAAGCATCTCTGCCCACGTGGCTAGTACAATTTTACTCAAGCTTGTTTGTGAGTCCTCTATTCTGGGAATGTTGGTCTATGTTTCTTATGTTATGTATTGATACTTCCTTCTTTATTGCTATTTTGACTATGAGGGTGAGCCAAGTTACTTTGTCTTGGCCCCCGCTAAGTATCTATGTTTAGAGATGTTGTTGGACAAGTTGTGTATTATGCTTGAGTTTTGACTCACTTATGATATTCAAGTTAATTAAATATAAATCTCTTTTACTTAACCCTATTTTCTTTGTTTATATTTCTCATATTGTTTTATTTTGCTTTCGTGATCAATGATATGTAATAATATATTATGAGGCTTGTTTGGCGTTCCTTCGGGTTTTCCATTCATCGGTCACGTCTAGGCCCAAGGCTTGGGTCATGACAAAGGTGGTATCAGAGTACTAGGTTGTTAGATCCTTAGAGTCTAACATACCGTGTAGATCACAGTATTATTTATTTTTTTGTTGTGCACCACAACTATGAATAGGAGGCTATGAGATATTTTAGGAAATATTTCCCTTCTTCATCGTCTATGTCGTGCTTTAAAAGTAAGATAGGGCTTTCCTCTCTGAAGAATGTTCTTTGCACTTCTGGTTGATTATATCGCTTCGAAAAGGAAGGCAAAGGAAGGTAAATTGAAGGTTTTGATGTTGATTGATCCGAGTTTCACTATTTTTTCCTTTATTTCTTTTGGTTGTTAGTGGGATTCTTATGTGTCCTGAGTTGTGATGTGTACCTTTGGTGTTTACCTCTTGGCTGGGTATATTGTTGCTAGAAAGTTCATAGGTGTTGATCCGGATTTGTATTGCATTAGGTCTTGCCTTGTGACTTGTTGGAGTTGGCGGGGTGAATTTAGATGTCATACTAGAGATGGAATTGGTTGCATGCATGTTGTGTCTTCATGGATGGTAGGACCCATAGAATTAGATCCTGATTCCCTAATGAACCCATCCTTGAGTGGAAAAGTCTTGATGTGGTGGTCAAGTGATAGTAAAGGGGGTATGTCCATTTCATATCTTAAGGTACAATTGATGTCTAAGGGATTGCATTTATCATCTTGTGAGAATTGGAGGTGTTGAACCTAAGTTGTTTTGTTTATAGAATTATTGGTGGTGGTAGATAAGGCCTTGAATGTCCCTTTGCAATATTTTGAAATTGGGGTAGTGTCTTTTGGTTTAACTTGTACACCAGTTATACCTATAAGTCTCATGATAAAGATCTTTAGTCCCTACTTTAATAGGCTTATGGTGGTTTTGGTGATGATATGATGGTTTGTTTCCCTAATGAGGTAGTGCATGTGAGTCATTTAAGGGTAGTACTACAAAGTTTAATGAAGAAAGTTGGATGCTAAATAGGAGAAGTGGGAGTTTGGTTGTAAGAGGTTGTCTTCCTAGGTTGTGTGGTGTCGAGTGATGGTATAAAAGTGGACCCTAGTAAGACGAAGGTGATTAGAGATTGGCCTAGACCTTTGAACCCATCGGATAGTTTTGAGTAGGGTGATTTGATAGGTTCGGGAGTTGTTATCTCTTGTGTGATTCTTTTGCACTAATAGGATTCGTGTGTGTGTCCCGATAGTTGTGTGAGTCTATAGTGGCTAGAAGAGATCTATAAGGGTTGCCCTATGTTATCGTTACATAGAGTCTTATCTTGTGATCTCAGTTAGACTTAGTTTAAGGTATTGGAGGTCTTAGGGCAGTTTGGGCTACTTGCATAGCATTCTTCCAATGAGCGTAGAACCAGTAAGGTTGTAATATGATGGTTGAGGATGCTTGGTCTATTCAGTCAACTACAAAGGGTTAGTCACTTCTCTAAGATTGATCTTTGGTATGGATTTTATCCCTAAATGAGGATTAGGGTAGGCGATATCCCTAAGTGTCTTTTCGGACTAGGAGTGAGCATTATTAGTATTGATGGAGTTGTTTGGTTGAATTATGCACCAATGGTGTTTGTGGATTCTTGAATAGGGTCTTAAAAACCTACCTTAATATGTTTGTGGTGGTCTCTCGTGATGACGCATTGATTTGTTTAGAGCTTGTGAATCATTTGGTGGTAGAGTTGTAAGTCTTGGATAATGGGGGAATTGTTTACTAATTATGATAGGTGTGAATGGGAGATAACAAGAAGGTGGTTAGAATTCTTTAAGGGTCATGACATGAGTGTGCATTATTTGGCCCTAGTAAGTTCAATATTGTGGTTGATGCTCCAAGTAGCCTAGCATGTGTTGATGATGATGGCAAAGAGATGACTTGAGGGGTCCATTGTTTATCTAGATTGGTGGATTAGGTTGGAGGAAGTTGAGCATGGTGGTGTAGTATTCTTGATGGTTCCAAATCTTCTTGGATTGGAGAGGTCTTGGTTAAGCAAGGCCTTGATTCTGTCTTATTAGAGTTGGAAGTTTTGGGTGAGAAGATGATAGAGTAGAGGTTGTGTCCCAAGAGGGAGATGGTGGCTATGGTACCTAGTAGGTTAGGTATAATTAAGGTTGATAATTGAGTTAAGGATTGTGAGTCCTTATAGAGGGTAGAGCGAGGTTGGTAAGGTTGCCTAAGTTTGGAAATTGCTTATAGTAGGGGTATGGTTTATCCGGATGTCATGTTTCTAGGTTGAGGGGATATGTTGGTGACTCTAGTGCTATAGAACTCTTTAAAGGTATGGGTGAGGTGGAGGATAAGTTGGCTTAAAAGGAGGTCCCGGTGGAGATGTTGGATGGATGAGCGGAGAAGTTGATTGATGAGGATGTAGTGTTCATCAAGGCCCTTTGGAAGAGTCGTCTATTCATATTTGTTTCTCGAAGAGCCGGTGCAGGTATAAAGAAATAATAACCATATCTTTTTTATTCTATTCAAGCTTATGATAACACGTCAAGTCCATTTCTATGATTCCAAGTCTTATGTTTCAGCCCTATGTCATTCATATGCATTCATGTTTAAGTTGGCAAGCTTATAATGATTTTACACTTATGTTGAGATTTTGAAAATGGTGTTTTAAAGTGTATTGTTGCATTCTTGTTGGGGCTGATTTGTTCATGATTACTCTTCCCATACACGCTTCTTTGACATTTTAGGGATGAATGTTTTCAAGGGGGAGATATTGAAACGACCCAAAAAAGTGCCCGAAAATGTTCCTCATAAGTGCTCGGAATCATAACTTCTATATATCTAAATATTCATTTATTATTTCAAAAATCTGACTTCATATTCTTGTTTAGGTGGCAAAATTGAGTTGGAAATAAGTCTAACCCGAATTATAGAGCTACCATATCAAAATTCAAAAACATAAAAAATGCTATTTAGGAGGGTCAACTTTAAAGGGGCATATCTCTTAGCACACAAAGATCTGGGTGTCCCACAACCTACAAAATTAAATCTCTTTGAATTATCTTTCCAATGCACTTGGTTTTACCTCATTCTGAGTTAGGATGAAGAATTTATGCCCGTTAACGTAGAACTAGTATATGCAGAAATGCAATATTCCAGTGAGTAATCCGCGTCACTTTTGCGATGCGGAGCAATGTTATTTTGGTCCTTTTTTTTTTACTTCCGTCCAAGACTTTTAAGTCTTGGGCCTAAGGGATCACATACTTGAAAATACCTATACTTAGCAATATTTCACCCTAATATCATTGTAAACATTCCCCAATGCTCACTCAAATACGTAGACTCATACTTCACCCTAAATTCAAGTCCCAAAGCTCAAGAACAATCTTAAGGATTTCATTCAAGCTCAAGTCTACATCTCCAATCTCTTTCAAGGGTTATCCAAAGCTAAGGTTGTGGGTTTCAACCATTGGGTCCTTTCACCCATGGTGCTCAATCTTCTTTTCTACTTAAAAATATGATTGTTTTAGCAGGTTTTGAGTTATAAATCTTGGATCTATTGTAAGATTTGAGGAGGGATTTTGATGTATATTGCTTTTGGGTGTTGCAAGGTGTTGATTAATGATTTTACAATGGAGTTTCTTGCATGATTTCACTCTTGAATTGTACGATTTACACTAGCACTATACAATATTAAGTGTTTGATAAAATGTCCGAATGTGGTTTCTTGAGGAATTGAAGGTCCAATGCATGTCTTATGAGTTGAATGACTTTATGATGATGATAGAAATGTTTATATGAGTTGTTTCATGAGAAAGTACCTATGGCTTTCCAAGTAGATTGTTGGGTTCTTGTGTTTGTTGTATTCTTGGGAAAATGAGGAGTTCTTTCTTGATGATTGAAATGCAATAGTTCGATGAGCTAGTTCTATGAAATGCTTAATCCAAAAAAGGACGAGCTCCCATAAGGAAGGACACTTAATCCAAAAAGGGACAAGCTCCCATAAGGAAGGCCACTCAATCAGAAAAGGAACGGGATCCCGTAAGCTGAAATCACTCATAAACTCCTCTCCAAAAGGGGACGGGCGCTCGTAAGGAAGGTTGCTTCTCCAAAAGGTCTTATGTTATGTTGGTTTAGGTTCCTTTCCACACTTATATGTTACGAATTATGTAAGATGAATGAATTGCAAAGTATGATTTACCTAAGAATTGATCATACATGTCATATTGTTATTATGCTCTCTATTGGTTATCATATGTATTTTGACTATGTTGACTATCACTTGTTGCATTGCATCATACATACTTAGTGTATTCAAACGTACTAACACATACTCTATGCCTACATGATATCACCATGTAGGAACTAGAGCCCCGCTTGAGCATCTCATGCCACGTGGCTTTATAGTTTCACTCAAGCTTGTTGGTGAGTCCTCCATTCCGAGGCATTGGTCTATGTTTCTTATGTTATGTATTGATACTTCCTTCTTTATTGCTATTTTAACTATGAGGGTAAGCCCGGTTACTTTGTCTTGGCCCCCGCTAATTATCAATGTTTAGAGGTATTGTTGGACAAGTTGTATATTATGCTTGAGCTTTGACTCACTTATGATATTCAAGCTAATTAAATATAAATCTTTCTCTCTTAGTCACAATTTACCTAGTTTATGTTTCTCATGTTATTTTATCTTGCTTCCGCTTTGACTCACTTATGATATTTAAGCTTGAGCTTTGACTCACTTATGATATTCAAGCTAATTAAATATAAATCTCTCTCCCTTAGTACCAATTTCCCTTGTTTATGTTTCTCATGTTGTTTCATCTTTGCTTCCGCGACCAAGGATGTGTAATGATATGCTATGAGGATTGTTTGGGGTTCCTTCGGGTTTCTCATTTGTCGATCACGTCTAGGCCATAGGTTTGGGTCGTGACACACTCGTCAACGCCATCTTTGCTCCTGACTTAATTGTTCCTTATTCAGAACCTGTCAAATATTTAAGCAAACTCACAAGTCTTCAAGTTTTTCAAGGCATTTGTTGTGATCAGTGGAAAGATGTTGACCCTGTTGATTTAGCCAATCTTTGAGAATTAAGCATGGCTTATATTACCAAATCTTAATCCCTAAAGAACATTAGCAGCTTGAAATCCCTTACCACTCTTAGATTATTGTGTTAGCCTAATAAATCATTCCCAGCCCTTGAATTTCCTAATTCTTGTCAAAAGATCCAAAATTGTGGTTAAGGGTGTGATTGGTATGGAGGAAAATATATGGAAAATGTTTTCCATGAAAAATGTTTTTAAGACAAATAAGTTGATTTTTAACTCATTTTCTCATGTCTGGTTGGTGAGTGAAAAATATTTTTTATTGTTTGGTTAATGAATAAGAATATTTTTTAGAAAAAAAGTTCTATTTTTAGCTAAAGAGTAGATAACAATTTGTAGAAAGTAATTTCTGACATGAAAATATTTTCATACTCTAGAGTATTTTTTAAAAATAAATATTTAAATTCT
>JAOTQJ010065227.1:0-13519 GCA_025642045.1 Solanum sejunctum | reverse complement strand
CTCAAATCCACACATGGACCAATAGAAATTGAACATACACATGACCTCACAACACTTTTCTTTTTAAGGATTAAACTTAGAGCAAAATTAACATTTGGTCCTAAACTTTACCAAATCGAACTAATGAAGGACTTATGGGTTCTAACTTACGGGGTCTAACATGAAATTAATATATGAATTAAGAGACTTATTTGTGGACCTTCAAGTTCTCATTCGCTGTGTCACACCTAGACCCCCGATTTGGATCATGACAAATTTAGTATCAGAGCATTTGTTTTAAAATGATCCTCGAAAGTCCAAACACCCATCAAGTAGAGTCATATTCATGGTTGTGAAGCGCGGGACAATTATGGCTAGGAAGCTATGAGATGTTTAGGATTGTTTCACTTCTTTATTAAAATTAAGTCGTGCCTTAGAGTAACTTAAGATATTCTCCTTTCTAACAATGTGTCCCTTGAGTTATAGATAATGTCGTTGAGAAAAAATGTTCATGTACTCGAGTTTTCTCCATTTTAAGAAGAGGGTAGTATGTCCCATGCTAAGTTCAGGAATGCTATCTCCCTTTTGGCTTAAGTTGTTGCTAACGAGGCTACTCAGGCTCCAGCTCCTTCAGCTTCTATCCAAGCATCCAAAGTGAGAGATTTCACCCAAATACACCCGCCAGAGTTCCATAAAAATAAGATTGAGGAGGATCTAGTGGAGTTCATCAATGAAGGGTACATAATTCTTTCCATTATAGGTATTTCTTCAGAGAAGAAGGCCGAGTTGGCGACCTATCAGCTTAAGAGCCTTGCTCAGATTTGGTATGATCAGTGGAAGGGAGAGATATTTCTTGATGATCCGGTTGGTTGGGAAGAGCTCAAGGCTGCCATTTTGGACTACTTCTTCCCTCTTAAATTAAGAGAGGCCAAGATAAAAGAACTTATAAATTTGAGGCAAAGGTCGATGAGCGTTCACGAGTATCTTAAGTTCAATACACTCTCCAAGTATTCTCCCATGCTTATGGCTAACCTAGGGCAAGGATGAATATGTCTATTTTAGGAGTCCTAAACCTCATAAATAAAGATGCCAGACTTCTATACTCATCAAGGATATGGACTTAGCTCGACTTATGACTTATGCCAAGAAACTTTAAAAAAAATGCTCCGTAAGATAAGGAAAAGTGATGCAAAAAGGTCGAGGTTTGATGTCTGACATCAAGGTAATAAGGGTGGTGATGGAAACCTAAACCAATAGAACCAAAGGTTCCAACAATAAGGGTCTTCAATGCTTCTAACTAGAGGTATACTAATGATCAGGCCCAACCCTCTAAGGTCAGCAAGGTGGAGGTAGTGGTGCTCAAGTCTATCCAAAATGTCAAAAATGTGATAAAAATCATGGGGGTGTACGCTATCGAGAGATCGGTGTTTGCTTTGTATGTGGCCAACTTGGTCACAAGATTTTTGATTGTCCCAAAGCTCGTGATAAGGGTAAGAGTATTTGTCGACAAGGTAAAGATGCCCAAGTGGTTTAAAAGCCTCATGGTATGCAACAAGGTGGTGCTCTTCGTAACAATAAGGTCTATATACTACAATGATAGGCAAGTGGTGGAGGAAGAACAAATGTTTTCATGCGTATATTGAAAGTGTTTGATTTTGATGTATATTGCTAAACTATTCTTTTTTATCCTTGTCCTTGCAAATAGGTTCAATTTGAATCTTGAAGTTTCATATGACCCTTTCTTTGTGTCCACTTCTATGGGTGAGTCAATAGTGGCTAAAAGAGTCTATAAAAGTATTCCCATGTCTATTAAGCATGAGACCCTTCCATGTGATCTTGTATAATTATTTATGGTGGATTTTGATGTCATCTTGGCATGGATTGGTTACATGCCTCCTATGCCATGCTATATAGTAGAAACTGTAAGGTTAAGTTATAAATTCCCAATAAGCCTGTATTTAAATAGGAAGGTAAATATTCTGTGGTAAAGAGTACATTCATTTCATACCTTAAGGCCCATAAGATGATTTCTAAAGGGTGTATCTATCATATGGTTAGGGTCCAGGATGTGTCTTCTGAAATCTCCTATCTTGACTTAGTCCGTATAGTCAATGAATCCTTTGGTGTGTTTCTCATAGATCCAAAAGAAAAATTGATTTTGGCATATACCTCCTTCCCGATACCAAACCTATCTCTATTTTGCCCAATAGGATGGTAGTGGCGGAGTAGAAGGAACTTAAGGATCAGTTGAAAGATTTATGGGAGAAAGGATTTATCAGGCCTAGTAAGTCTTCTGAGGGTGCTCTCGTTCTGTTTGTAAGAAAAAAGGGCAGGTCACTCTGAATATGCATTGACTATCGTCAAGCCAACAAAGTCACCATTAAGAATAAGTACCCACTTCTTAGGATAGTCTAAAATCATGCTAGATCCTATAATCTTGAAAAACAAACATAAAACATATCAAATCTACTAACATCGCTTTGAGAACACATAAAATTTCAACTTTTAAGCATCAAAAGTGTTGTACTATGACAATATATCATGAGTTCTAGCTCAAATTTGTAACATTCCTAGGCTATATAGTTTTGTATGATTGTATACGAGTGGACACACAAAAGATTGAGGTGGTTAAGAACTGGCCTACACCAACCTCTTCAATTAACATAAGATGTTTTCTAGGTTTGGCTGGTTACTACCACAGATTTGTTGATGGGTTCTCTTCCATATTCGTACTATTTACTGGACTGACTTAGAAGAAGGTCAAGTTCCAATAGTCCAATGTGCGGAGAACATGTTAATGTATTTATAGACCATAAAAGCCTGCAAGATATGTTCACCTAGAAGGAGCTTGATTTGAGGCAGAGGAGATAGCTTGTGTTGCTCAAAGATTATGACATGAGCATCCTCTACCACCTAGGTAAGGCTAATACAGTTTGATGCTCTTAGTGGACTATCTATGGGAAGCACCACTCATGTGGAGGAAGAAAAGAAAGAGTTGGCTAAAGAGGTTCATGGACTGACACAATTAGGAATTCAATTGGATGAGTCTATTGAAGGTGGAGTTCTTATGGATAATGGGTTTATATCATCTCTAGTAGTGGAGGTAAATGAGAATAAAGACCAAGACGTTATCATGCTGCAATTGAAGGTAGATGTTCATAAGCAAAAGGTAATGGCTTTTGACAAAGGGGAGATGGAGTATTGAGATACCAAGGTAGATTATGTGTTTCAAATGTTGATGGCATTAGATAAAGGATCATGGCAAAAGCCCATAACTTTAGATATTTTATCTATGTCGGCTTGACTAAGATGTACCATGAATTGAGAGAAGTCTCCTGGTGAAGTGGAATGAAATGAGACATTGCCAAGTTTATTCCAACATCCTGAATTGCCAACAAGTTAAAGTTGACCATCAGAAGCCATATGGAGTAGCTGAGAACTTCAAGATTACAGAGTAGATGTGGGAGATTATTAATATAGACTTCATCACAGGCTTACAAATATCCCGCAGATAGTATGATTTAATTTGGGTGATAGTAGATAGGATGACAAAATTGCACACTTTTTATTAATGAAGACGACTGGCACCACAGAGGATTATGCCTGATTATATATAAGTAAGATTGTTAGATTGCATGGAGTCCCTTTTTTTATCATCTCAGATAGAGGAGCCTAATTCACTACCCAGTTTTAGAGATCCTTCCGAAAGGCCTAGGTTCGAAGGTAAATCTTAGCACTTGTTTACACCTCAAACTAATGGTCAGGTAGAGTGCATAATTCAAACCTTGGAGGATATGCTGAGGGCTTGCGTTATTGTATCCAAATGTAATTTGTATGACCATTGACTCTAATTGAGTTTGTATATAATAACAGTTTCTATTAGAGTATTCAGATATCCCCATCTGAGGCACTTTAAGGGAGAATATGTATATACCTGATTGGCTTGTTCAAAATAGGATAGATAGAGTTAATTGGGCTAGACTTGGTTCACCAATCCATGAAAAAAGTAGAAGTCAATCGATAGAGATTGAAGACTACACAGAGCCAACAGAATCCTACACCGATGTTAGGAGATAAGACTTGGAGTTCAAGGTCAATGATTAAGTCTATTTGAAGGTATTACCAATGAAGTGCATGATGCAATTTGGGAAGAAAGAGAAGGTGATTTCAAGGTACATTGGCCCCTATCAGATTGTTAAGAGAGTTGACAAGGTAGCTTATAAGTTATTACGCTTAGAGTTAGCGGTTGTCCACCTAATCTTCCATTTTTCCATACTTAAGAAGTGTTTGGGAGATCCGTAGTTGGTATGTGCCTATTGAAAGTATAGGAGTAAAAGATTGTTTGAGTTATAAGGAGATTCCCATTAAAATCCTTGATCATTAGGTTGGCAAGCTAAGGACCAAAGAGATTGCATCTGTCAAGGTATTGTGGAAAATCAATTTGTAGAAGAACCCACCTGGGAAGCTTAAAAGGATATAACACTAGGTACCTATTTGTGCCTCCTAATCATGAAATTGATTGTAATGATTCTTTTCTATTCTTTGAGCTACTTTCTCAATGTTGAGTTCAGTTCTTAGCTCTGAGTTGATGTTTGTCTTAAGCCTACGAGTATTTAAGTATATGTATCTTTAATTGTGTTAGTGCTTAATGATGATGTTAGAAATAGCCCTTTAATTCTGAATCCTAAGTTGAAGCTAATTTTTGGAGTAGGAGTATTTGAACATTCGAGTATTTAAGTTCTTGATAGCATTCCTGCCTGAAATATTTCCTGGATTGCTCTTCATTTAAGAACGAATGATCCCAAGGAGAAGATAATATAACACCCCTAATCCATCTTACCTACTTCAGAAAAGTCACTGAAGGAAACCACGAAGGCCTCCTACGGCCCGTAGAGCGATCTACGACCTATAGATGAGGCCTTGTAGGTGCTCTTGTGACTTAGTAAAATTATCTTAAGTATGAGGCCCAGATATGAGATAGTATATGGACCACATGTCATACCATAACCTGTAGATCAAGGTTTATAGTTTGATGACTCAAAAATCAACTTTTCTAGGTATCAAAGGATGAGATATCAGATGGCTTATCATCTTAGTTACGACCCTTATGATTGTTTCATAGTTCAAGGTTCCAAGAAACCAAAATTTCTAAAACTTGAACCACGAACTATCAGACAGCTCATAACTCACCATTCAGCCCATAGAGAGGGGTTTCACTAACACCAAGTCAAATTTTCATTAGTTCAAATTTTGGACACCCTCACCTACGAGAGGCCACTTATGGCCCGTAAATGGTGTTTTGTGGTTCTCTTCGGTAGTTTTAAGAGGGGTATCATTGTATTTTTCTATCCCTTCTTACTAGAACCTATAATATTTTAGACTTAATTTAGATCCCTTATCAGAACCTAGGTGTAGTATCCCTCATCTACACTTAGAAAACCTAGAGAGCATCGAAGAGGGGAGAAGAGCGAGGGTTGTAAGCTTAAGCTTGAGAATTGTCAGAGAATTGATTGTTCTTCCTAAATTCAGGTATGTAAGGCTAACTAGAACATAGATTATGTTTTTTCTATGTGCCCCATAACCTGAATTGATAGAGTTGTGAATGAATTAAGTCTTCTGTGGATGTTTCTTGAAGGTTTTTCTTAAATCCTAATGTATTCCTCCATAATATTGGATGAATTACATATTTAAGATAGATGGTTTTACTTTTCAACATGAAACCTAGAATGAATTCTTGTTATTTTTACATACTACACTTAAATAGGTATGCATGAATATAACTTGAGCTTAAAGAGTCTATAGAATTTCTAATTGTTTTAACTCTACTTTTTTTCCTGAACACTATGAGTTGGAATGATACATGATGGAGAGTCTTTATTAGTCATGAACTAATCCTAAAGGAAGGTTCCTAACCAAAGAGTTGAGAGTGGATGTGATGAATTGAGTTGGTAAATGCCCAATGAGACTAATTGAATGAGTTAACCATAGAGTTGATGTCTTATGAGCATGATGAGTCTTGGGAGGAGTATTGAGCATTGAATTGAGTAACTGTAAGTGCAACTCAAACTTAATAACTACGTGACCAACGTAGGAGAGGATTGAACCATAAAATTAGATGTTTCCTATTTTCCCAAAAATAGGACTTTATGTTACTATTGTGGACCCACTGGCGGGATGTCCTTTACCTTGGCAAGGTATTGAATAGATGTGGCAACGACATTGCTTTGTTGTATTATCATCGGCTTATAGGTAATAATTATCAGTTAGAGAAACTCGTATGTAGGCTTTGATAGTACTTTGAGTGGATTAGGTTAGATAGTATATGAGTGGTCATTGTCTAAGATGTATTCTTACTTACGACTCTTGACTTGTTGATTGAATTTTCTACTTGAGTTGGGCTATTTGAGTTGATGTTACTCTACCTTTGCATATTTCATTCTTCTATATTACATATTTGTTGATGTTATTCTACCTTCGCAAATTTCATTCTTCCATTTTACATACTGGTACATTTTATATACTGATGCTCATTTAGGCCTGCATCCTTTCATGATGCAGAGATAAGTATTAGCGATTATTGACAGGAGCCCTATTGAGGACCTATTCCATTCAGCTAATTAGTGAGTCCTTCCCTACTTTTAGAGGATAAAAGGTTTTCTCTTTAGCTTTGAGTTTAGTCATTTTATTTTAGTTTGAGGTAGTCATGGACTTATCATTGATACTATTTATTTAGATGATATAAAGGCTTCATCGACTAGACTATCGAGTTGTAATTGGATGTTATTTTAGATACTTTCTTTCACACTAATCTTACTTAGTTGATGGATGACTTATCTTTGGCCTTTGATTATCTTTTTGTCATCGCTTTGGAAGAGACTCAGAGTATTTTTCTGTTGAGATAGGACTTCATCAAAGATCTGTACTAAGCCCTTTCTTTTGCCTTGGTGATGGATATGATGACATGATTTATTCAAGAGGAGATTCCATGGTGTATGCTATATGTGGATGACTGATTGATGAGACTCATACTAAAGTTAATGATAGATTGGAGGTTTGGATATATGATTTGGAGTACAATGGATTCAAACTGAGCAGGATCAAAGTAGAATACTTGGAATACAAATTCAGGGTTGTAAGGTATGAAGTAGACATGAATGTGAGGCTTGCCACTTAGTCTATTCCCAAGAGAGAAAATTTTAAATATCTTGGGTCCACCATTCAGAGTAGTAGCGATATTAATGATAACATTACACATTGTATTATTGCAGCAAGGACGAAATAGAGGCTTACCTCTGGGGTATTGTGTAATAAGAAGATACCACCTAAACTTAGAGGTAAGTTTTACAGAATGATGGTTAGACCATTAAAAAATCACATATTCAGAAAATGTAAGTAGCGGAGATGATAATCTTGAGATGGATGTATGGACATACCAAGAGTGATAAGATTAGGAATGAGACCATTCGAGAATAATTAGAGGTAGCCTCAATGACTAACAAGATGAGGGAAGTAAGACTACAATGGCTTGTACATGTGCAGAGAAAAAGTACTGGCACTTGTCTTAGGAGGTGCGAGAGGTTGAATTTAGGGGTTACTCGAAGGAGTAGAGATAGATCAAAGAAGCATTATGGGGAGGTAATTAGACATGATATGGTAAAACGTGATCTCACCGAGGGCATGACCTTAGATAGAAAGGAGTGAAGGTCGCAAATTAGAGTAGCAGACTGATAGGCTAGTAAGGTAGTAGGGTTGATGTCTAGTCTTGGGATATAGGAGGAAAGTATGATTAGTCATGTCATTATATCCTGGGATGTCATTATCCATCTTATATTATTATTTATTTATCATTATTAGTCATTCTTCCTTGTTTTCTTCTCCTCTTCCCTTTTTTGTATCTAGTTTATTCTGCTTATAGGTTTTTAAGATGAGGGTTTCCCAGAAGCAACCTCTCTACCTCTATGAGGTAGTGATAAGGTCAACATACATTTTTACCCTCCCCAAGCCCTACTTATAGGATTTCACTGGGTATGTTGTTGTTGTTTTAATTAAGTATTCTTAATCATTGATGTCTTTCGCTATTAGATGGTAATTGAACGAATATTTATGAAGCCGTGTTGTTCTCTTAGAGGCTGATAATAGTCTCTAAGTGTCGGTCACACCAAGGGTACCCTCCCAGCGCATGATACCTATGAACTCTAATTACCACTCTAGGCAGCTACCAACTAGGTAAGCATAATGATAACTCCTTTGAAATCAACCTTTGTAGTAACAGTAGGCAAAAAAATAGGTGTTCAGAAAGCCTTAGAGACTAGCACATTGACCTCAGCCTCTCGTCTTCATCTAAGGAGGCATCTCTGGTGGGAGATCCTTAGTGTTGTGAGTTGAAGCATCTCTTTAGATGGCAGTATGCTTAGGAGGTATGATCTGCAAATGCTTAACATATGAATAAGATAAATACTCTAATAGAGCTAAACTCCATTGCACAAACTCAAAATGCAAAAATAATGTAACAATTTCTAATGTCCTATAGCCTCCTCCTTATAAAGTGTGGTGCACAACACATCAATAAACAAGACTCTACTAGATCTAACTTCATAGACTCCCTAGGACTATTGAATTCTGTACTCTGATACCAAGTTTGTCATGACTCGGGGGGTAACCTTGGCATGGCCGACACTCAAATACTATTGCGAGACCTCAAGTGAATTACTTGGCCTCATCATATTCATTCAATCATAATCTAATAGTTAAAGATATCAATAATTAAGAAATACTTAATGAAAAGCACTAACAATGCGATAATCGATGACCAAAGGCCAAACAAATCATTTGTCAATGAACTAAGCAATATTAGCATGAAAGAAACTAGCCAAAATACTATCAAATCACAACTCAACAGTTTAGCCTATGAAGCCTCTAAATCATTTGACTAAATGGTGTCAATGACAGGTCCATGGCTACCGCAAACTAGAATAGAAAGGCTAAATTCAAAGTAAAATAGAAATATTATATCCTCCAAAAATAGTGGATGACTCACCAATCAGCTAAATGCAAATGTGTCCTCAATGAGGTGCCTGTAGATGACAGTTAGTACCTGTCTCTATATCATGAAAAGACGCAGGCCCAAATGGCATCAATACATGAAATATACGACTATGTAAAATGATAGAATGAAATATGTAAAGGTAGAACAACATCAACTCAAATATCTCAAATCAAGAAAGTAGAAAACTGAATCATAATGTCAAGAATCTAAAGTAAGAATATAGCTTAGACAATGACCACTCAAAGACCATCTAATCAATCCACTGAGAGTACTATCAAGATCAATATAGGCATTTCTCTAACTGATAAACATCACCTATGAGCTAGTAATGATACAATAAAGCAATGTGATTACCACATCCATCCAATACCTTGTCAGGGTAAAGGACATTCCATTTGTGGATCCATAATCACTAACATCAAGTTCTCTTTTTGGAACAATATGAAAACATTCAATTTTATAGTTCAATCCTCTCCTACACTAACTACGTAGTTATTGAGTTCGAGTTGAACTTACTCTTACTCAGTTTAATGCTCAATATTCCTCTCAAAACATAACTTGATCATAAGACATTAATCTTACGATTAACTCATTCAATTAGGATCATAAGACATTAATGTCAACTCAATTCATCACATCAACTATCAACTCTTTGGTTAGAAATATTTTTTAAGGATTAGCTATCATCCATCATTCCAACTCGTAGTATTCAGGAAATAAAATTCAAGTTAAAACATTTATGAATTCTGTACACTCTCTAAGCTCAAATTGTACTTATATTTATCCATTTAAGTGGAATATGTAAACAAATAAGGATTCATTATAAGGTTAATGTAGAAAAGTAAAATCTTCTATGTTCAAGTGTTTAATTCATAAGAACTATCATTCATATAAGATTATATAGGAGTAAAATAGGATTTTAAAAAAGCTTTCAAGAAAACATTAATATAATACTCAAGTCATTCATATCTCAATCAATCTGGGTTAACGAGTATGGAAGAAGATAATCTATATTCAAGTTAGCCTTGCATGCCTGGAAGTTTTTGAGTCTTGGAATGGCTTGGAAGAACCAACAAGCTTATCTTGACATCCTACCTTTTTCTTTCCTTAAAATGGCCTTGCTCTAAGTTGAAGAATATGTTTTAGCGTACAAGAGTTGAATAGATATGTTTAGCGACTTATTTAGGTATGAAATCATCAAGTTAAGCTTTGAGAGGGTGGGAAGGACCAAAATAACCCTTCTTAAGATGCTGCAAAAGTTGTCCACGGGATCATATATGGTCCGTAGGAACCCATCCATAAACTTTTAGCCAAAATCTCAGGGTCTCTTGATCTATTAAGAAGCCCAAACCACGGCCTGTAGAAGCATTTACAACCCATAGTTAGGTCTTGTCAAGTCTGGAACTCAAAAATTATTCAGCAGAAGTTTTTTCATGAGTTAACAGGATGGGTTGTCTTTCAAACCAAGGCTTGTAAGTTAGTTCGTAGTTTCACTCTGTTGTGATATTCTGTAGTAAAAAATAGTCATAATTTTCTAATCCAAACTTCAAATGAGGTAAAATTGGTGGCGTTGGAAAAGACCTTTCATATGGTAGGTCATAGGCCACGTAGTTATTTGTGTGATAAAAGTTATGATCAATTAAATTTGACCCTTGTATAATCTAACTCGAAAAACTCAATTGATAGGAAAATTTTGAACCCGGTTAAGTACTAGAGATCTCATATGACCCTAATCCACTTCCCATATATAAGAAAGAGTCTTGAAACATGGGTGCATGTAAGAATAAAGTTGTGGGGTGTCACTCTAATGACTAACTTAACCTTGGTAAAGTCCTATTATAAGTCAAAACAAACTTAACAAAGATGATTTAATACATGAGTTATGTATTTGTATAGTAGTCTTGTTGATGTAAGGGGCAAAACTGAAGCTCGACAAATGAGATAATCATGTTTTCTCAATAACCATTGTTTGATGCAGCCTTTAATATATTCATATCAGCATCCAAGTGTCCCAATGGTCTCTTGAAGCTCAAATTCTGCATAACATATGGCACAAATCTCATCAGTTTCCATGAGATTGTTTACTCCATCCTTAGGCACAACAACACATATAAGAGTTTTTATTTGAAATGTACTCCAATATAACATCTTCGATATTCTCCGGATCATTCAAATTTTGCAGGGATTGGTGGTGCAAATTGAACATTTCATGAGGCACGTAGATCCAATTTATTGAATCATAAAACATTTCAAGTTGCAATAAGATCATACCCATTTAATCACGATCACTCAAGTTAGTTTTATTAATTCCAATCGAATGCTCACAAGAAGTTTGAGTGGCATTGAAGTATACATAAAAATGACCTACCATATTTCCAATTTCAGTATATTTGGGAAATTAATAAATTCTTTTCCTAGTTTATTAACTTTGGGAAGTTAATAAATCATATTTACCGTTCATTATATTTGGAAAATTAATATATTATACTCCTAGTTCATGTGAGAAAAGAAACTATAAATTGCATTCTTAAAATATGATAAACTATTACATTATCATTGGTCATTTGAAAATGGATAAGGTCTCTACTAAATAAAGAACTATCAAGTAATTCATATAGATGTGGTTACGTGGACAAATTATAGTAATGGAGAAGTAATTCATATGACTCTTAAGTTTCTCCTTAAATGTTCACCTCTTAGTTAACTGGTGAATTTCAGTTGTGATCGCAAAAAGCTTTTTTGTGTTTACGGTGCCAACCTTTTTCTTTTTAATATAATTTTTTTAAAAATTAATATATTTATCGTCAAGTTTTTAAGGGGCAATATATCTTAGACGTTAGTCCCATAAAAATCCTGTTTCATTTTCCTTTTAGTTTCATGGGAGAACTATCGATACATATTTATCTTTCATTTTTCAGCAGGTGTACGAATTTTGTTTCTGGCTCTATTGTTTGTTCATCTCAAAATTGGTGCCTAGGCTAAAGCAAACTATAATGCCATGTATATTTTGAATAATATATACTTACTTCAATGTATATGATATATTTTAATCCATTGCTCTTAACATATAATAATTAGGAGGGAAAATAAATTTTGCTTATATATCAAAGGTATACAGTGCCTGATATCGATCCATAACTAAAAACAACTTGCCTTAATTATTAAGTTTTAAAACATACATAAAAAAAGGTCTTGTAAACTTACTAATACAATAAAATTTGTCATATAAATCTCTAAGTTCTATGCATTTGTATCGTCTTCGTTGATGTGATGGGGCAAAATTGAAGCTCGGCACATGGGATAATCTTTTTTCCTTAGCAACCACCGTTTGATGCAACATGCATGATATTCATGTTCACACCCAAGTTTCCCAATGGTCTCTCCATGTTTAAATTCCTCATGACATATGACACAAAGTCCCTTCATTGTTCATTGGATTATTAACTTTCTCATTAGACAAAACAACATGATGAGTTCTTGTTTCAAAATACCTTTGTATATCCTCCTCCTCTTTCTCCTCCACATAACCATGATGTAAAGATCTTCTAATCAACTCAAAGTGATTGCTTCTATTTTCTGTGGATTGACCTTGTAGATTCTCTACCAAACCTGGTCTTAAGAGCCGAGCTATTGTATCACGGTCACTAACATTAACTATATCAACACCAGAAGAAGAATCATGTGAGTTGCTCATTGTTAAATAACAATAATAAAAGAACAAATTAAACAAAAATAATGTTGAAATAACTTGGAGTTCTTGACAAGAACACAAGCATCGGAAAATAATGTACAAAAGTTAAGAGTGATACCGAGCTATATATAGAGATAGCCTATCATATTTCACACTCTTTTTGGGAAATTAATCAATTGTATTCCTAGTTGATTATATTTGGAAAATTAACAAATTGTACTCCTAGTTCATTTGGAAAAGGAGAATGACTAAAATTAACTTTTCATTAGATTTTCGCCACTTTTGGTTGGGAATGAAATATTAAAGAAAATAAATATAGTTATTCTTCAATATAAAGTTAATTACTTACTTAAATTAACTGTATTAAATCAGCAAAAATTTAATTAGATTTATCATAAAAAATATATGGTTCTTTTTTGCCAAATAATAATCAAGTAAAATGATAATTAATGAATTAGATTGATATGAAATGCCAATTTAAAAAATATTTTGTCAAACTTTGAAAAACTACTTCTTCTTAAAAGTGTTTCCATCAAACACAGTTAAAAAAAAAAAAACAATATCAAATATTACAATTTTTGTATTTGATAAAAATTATTTAGAAAATACTTTTGTAGTATTACATAAGTAGCTAGTTTGTGTTGGCATCAAATTAAAAAAAATACAAATAAGGATTAACACTAAAATTGATATTATTTAAATATATAACTTTTTTTAAAATATTATTATGAGATAATTTATTTAAGTTTATTATTTTATTTAACACAAATATAACAATAAACTCACAAAATTAGAAAGAGTGG
>JAOTQJ010065217.1:0-13519 GCA_025642045.1 Solanum sejunctum | reverse complement strand
ACTTGTTGAATCATTTTTGGCCTCTACGTATATTTACTTTTTACAATTTCAAACCCCTTTAATAAAAGATTTTGACTCCACCATTGTGATCTCTACATGGTTCAATGGCGACATAAAAATTAATAGAAAATTACAGTACATTTAATGAAGCTATAGTGATGTTGTGATTTAAATCTTAAAGAAGAATCCAGCGAATAAATTGAAGAAGGGGATTTATTGCTCTTTAAGAAGTTGGATCGATTAGCACACTATAACCATCTTTCACTAAGCCTTTTATAATTAGTTTATGTTTAGAAGTTCCTTTGTTTTTTTTTAATTGCAAAGAGTCATTACATTTTCAGCAGATTAAACAATGATTATAATTCAAACTCTCGATAGATTAAATAAATAGGAGCTCTAAATAAAAAGAAAAGCATCCATCCAAAAAGAAAACCCCAAAAGACTCATGAATCCAATGTTTAAAAGTGCGTGTTGGTTTTTGAAAATGAGTTTTCATATTTGAAAACTTAATTTTGATCAGTTTTTGGAATGATTTTTTGCGAACAAAACTTTTTAATAATAATCAAGTGAGATACAGATTAAAACACAACTTGTTTTTCAAATATATTAATTTATATTTAAATGCAAACGTATTATCACCTTAAGCACAAAACACATGTAAAATTAACATAGGAAAGCATATTTGAATACTGAGAGAGATGAAGTATGTAACTAATAGTGAATTCACAAGAACATGCAAATCCTTGAGGCTATCAAATTTGTAAAAATCAGGATTAACCAACAAATACTAAAATAGAATAATAAGAAACGAAGTAAAGATATGGAGCAGGAGGAAAGAAAGGACAAAGAAAAGAAATTAGTTAATTAGTATAATTTCAGTCCATAAAATATGATACATAAGTACAAAAGATTGTCAATGTTATACCTGTGTAGACTTTTTACCTTAGGAAGCAACTTATAATATGGTTGTGTATGTTGGTTTGGCCATTAATTGAATTAAGTAAGATCTATCATACCTGTCTCTATCTTCCTCTTCCATTGTAAGCCAAATTGGACTATAGACATGTACAAAATTCAAGGACAAATAATTTATTTTGTATTGAAAGAACTTTTAATTATGATGGGTTCTCAAAAAATGAACATATCAATGATTTCAAGAAGCATCAATCTGAAAGGAATCTTTTTATCATGACGGTGACTCCCAATTGTGCGAGGAAATGCACCGTTTCAATTCCACTTCTCTTTGAGAAAACCAGATTGTCAAGAAAGTTGCAGCATAGATGTACAAGTTTTAAGGGAGAAGATGATTCCAGCGGTGTAATTTGATCACACAAAACAGAGGAAGAAGTTAAGAGGAATCGGGACAGATGTTGTGCTATATTTGCAAGAATTTATTGGGAGATGGGATTTGCATTTGATTGATATGTATAGGAATATTTCAGAAGTTGCATCCCTTGGGAAAAGAGGGAACTTTTCGCGCCTGTAGGGGAAAGAAGCTAACACCTCTCATGTGCTTCGAAAATGTCATATAGCGTATTTCTTGGATATTTCAAATTCATGCATGATTTCGCAAATTTGACTTTATATTCTTTTTCATGGGTGGTCTTCGATTTTAGATGACCCTTAATTTTCCAATGCCCATTTAGACTGGAAACCTTCATTCTTTAGCCATTTTTCAACTCTAAAGATTTTTAAAACCTCTCAAATCCTCTCCAAAACATCATATACTACCCCATTAAAATTCAAGAACCTCAAGAACTTGCTTTGGATTTTAAGAATCCAATTCAAACCTCAAGTCTTCCTCAAATCTTTCTTTAAGAAACTCCAAGATTTACGTATGTGGGTCTTCATCCATGGTCCTTTCACTCATGGAGCCAAACTCTCTCTTTTTATAAAATTTCATGATTTTAAGGTTAGATTCTTCATGGGTACTTTTTATTATGCATTATAAGTATGAATTATGTTTGATTTTATCAAGAATTGATTGATTATGAATGAATATCTATTGAAAGCTTATTCCATGAGTTGATTTATATCTATTGAAGCTATGCATGATATGAACTATAGAAACTATAAAAGATTGTGAACTTTTAAGATGGATTTTATGACACCCAAAATGAGGGTCTTACTACAATGTTGGTGGGTTGATTTTAATGACTTTGAAATGAATTTATTTTACTCCTTCTCTTACACTCTTAATTGCATGGTTTTAAGCATATGCAAATGTACCCAACATGTTTGACTAAATTTACATGACAAGGGTTCTTATGATTGCTAAAAGGCTATTGCATGTTTGTAAGACCAGTATTTTTATGGTAAATAATAGGCTCCTAAGCATGTATTAAACTCATGAAAAGTTCCTATTATTTGTAAGCAAGATGTTGAGCCCTTATACTATATTCTACCCTCTTGTGAGTGAATAATATTTATATGAAGGGGGCAAGCACGACAACTATTTTACCCTCATGTACAAACTAAAGCTCACTAGTAGGGGACAAGCATGCTACAATCTCTACCCCTCATGTGAAATGCGATGCCTACTAGAAGGGGTCAAGTCTATGTATTATTTTTACCCTCTTGTACAAGGTATACACCATGTGTAGGGGCCAAGTATATGAATGAGCCACTCATTCCAAGTTATCATGTTTTTATAAGTCATACATGTTATGAGTAAATTTATGATTATTTCAAGTACCGTGGGATTAGACTTAGCACTGAATGAGGCTTAAGGTGGGGGCTCGAACCAAGGGGCCCTTATATAATGTCTTGGTCTCTTAACTATTTGTCACCATAGGATTATATTATTTTTCCTAAATGGGCTTTACTTGTGGATCCAACTAGGACAAGTTACCCACTATGTGGGGTCAAGTTTGATTTATTTACCTTGATAAGTGTACCACTCCTTATCTGGTGTGGAGTGAACATCGAGATTACAATTAGTAGCTTGCTTGGTCTTATATATCGGTTAGGTTCTTCTCCCACATATATATGCTACGTTATGCAAATTTGATTATCTATATGCATGTTTTAACTTAATCATGATTATATATGTTATATTGAGCTTATGTCTATTAATTATGATTATGCATCTTGAATATTAATGGCTTATGTCTTTGTTGCATTGCACCCCGCATACTTAGTACATTCCAAGTACTAACACAAACTTTTGCCTACATGATCTCATCATATAGGGACCGGAGCTTCTATCCATTCTCCCTCTCCTTGCAGCTAGCCGGATCATTTGAAGATAGCTTTGGGTGAGTCCTCAATTCCGGGGATAATATCTATCTTACTTTTATGCTTTTGCTAAGACTTGACTAATTTCTGGATACTTATCTTTGAGGGTGAGCCTGGGAGATGTCTTGGCCCCCGCTCCATTTGTATTTGAGGTGTTGTTGGATATGAATATCATGTATCGAGCTTGACTCTTATTTTGTCTATGTTATTATGAAAGATTTTCCCTTGGTCCCCTATTTCACTCTATGCTTGATGTATTTTTATGATGAGATAGAAGTCCCAAGTCTTATTTTCCTTATATCTATTTATTACTTGGTTGTTGTTTCATTATGCTCTCCGCAATCAAGGATGTGTGAATGATATGCTAAGAGGCTTGTTTGGGTCCTTTCGGGCTCCCCATTTGTCGTGTCACACCTTAGCCCTAGGCTTGGGTCATGACAAGCTAGGTATCAAAACATTAGGTTATTATTGGTCCTTGAAAATCAACACACCACATCAAGTAGAGTCTTGTTCATGGATGTGAAGTGCGCCATAACTATGAAGAGGAGATTATGAGGTGTTCAAGAAAATAGTTATGAATAGGAGGCTATGAGGCATTTTAGAAAATGGTTCACTTTTTCATGATCTATTCGTGGTTTAGGTCAAAAAAATAAGGTTTCCTTCCCTAACGAGTGCTCTTTTGCTCTTTTAGGTCATGTCGCAACCAAGAGAAAGGCCACGGAGGGCTCTCACACTCGAGGAGCTTCCGGCTCATCTGTCTCCTCAAGCTCCCCAAGAATAAGGGGTTACACATACTGAGTACTAGAACGCCATTACCATGTTGTCATATGCCATGACCACCCAATTCAACCAAGGAGCCCAAGCTACTCATGCTCCTACTCCGTCCTCAAGAGTGAGGGACTTACAAGGATGAACCCTCTGGAGTTTCATGGTTCCAAAATAAAAGAGGATCCACAAGAATTCATTCATGAGATGTAATAAGGTGCTTGCTATTATGGGGGTGAGTTCGGAAGATAAGGTGGAACTTGCAACCTACCATCTCAAGGGTGTTGCACAAATTTGGTTCGCTCAATGAAAGCTTGAGAGGGGGAACAATTATCCTATCCCATGGGAGGAGTTTAAGGCCGCCTTCCTCAATCAATTCTTCCATATTAAGTTGAGAGAGGCAAAGATAATAAAGTTCATAAATCTTAAGCAAGACTCCGTGAGTGTGAGGGAGTATTCCCTTAAGTTCAAAAACCTCTCAAAATATTCTCCTCACTTGGTTGCTGATTCTAGGGTAAGAATGAACAAGTTTGTATCATGGGTGTCCGACTTGGTGAATGAAGAATGTCGCACCACTATGTTTGTGGGACTTGTCTAGGCTCATGACCTATGCCAAGCAACTGGAAGGAAAGAAGCTTAGGAAGAGGAGGAGTGGAGAGTCCAAGAAGGCTCGTTATGATGTTGGTTTTCAAGGTGCTAAGGGTGGCCATTTCCAACAAGGTCACAAATTCTTAGGTCAAGGGTCCTCTAATGCTCCAAATAAAAAGTTTGCTAATGATAGGGTGCCTAACCCAAAGTTTCAAGGTGGAAATGGCGGGATGACTCTCCCAAGGTGCCAAACTTGTGGAAGAAATCACAGTGGCGTATACTTGAGGGATTCAAATGCTTGCTATAGGTATGGAAAAGTAGGCCATAAGATTGTTGATTGCCCCTATGCTCAAAACAAGGGTAAGGATGGTCGTTCTCAAGGCCAAGTTGCTTGTGTGTGTCAAAAGGCAAAGGTAGGCCAACAAAGGGGTGCTCCACGACAAAATCTATTTTATGCTCTACAAGGAAGAGAAGGAGTAGATAAGGTGCCCGATGTTTTTACCGGTATGTTAAAGGTCTTTGATTATTATATGTATGCTTTAATAGATCTGGGTACCACTCTTTCTTTCATTACTCCTTTTGTTGACAATAAGCTTCATGTGTGTTTTGAATTGTTGTGTGAACCCTATGAGGTGGCTACCCCTGTTGGTGAGTCTGTTTTTGTTGGAAAAGTCTGTAGAGGTTTTCCCATGTCTATATTGCACAAAGTCTTGCCTTGTGATTTTGTTGAACTTGACATGGTAGATTTTGACATTTTACTTGGGATGGATTGGTTACATACATATTATGCTTCCGTTGATTGTAAAATACGTAAGGTTAGGTTCCAATTCCCTAATAAGCCCATCCCTCAGTGGGAAGGTCATAATTCGGTGGTTAAGGGTAGGTTCATCTCTTGTCTTAAGGCCCAGAAGTTGATTTCTAAGGGTGGCATCTACCATCTTGTGAGGGTTAAGGATGTTGAGTCTAAAGTCCCTCCTATCGAGTTGGTTCCACTGGTCAATGAGTTTCTTGATGTCTTTCCCGATGAGCTTCCTGGTGTTCCTCCCAAAAGGAAAATAGACTTTCTTATATACTCCTCTATGATACGCAACCCATTTTCATTCCTCCTTACTGTATGGCCCCGACAGAGTTAAAGGAGTTAAATGACCAATTAAGGAATTTATTGGATAACAGTTTCATAAGGCCTAGCAAGTTACCTTGGGGTACACCAGTGTTATTTGTAAGAAAAAAAGATGGTTCACTTAGAATGTGCATCGACTACCGCCAACTCAATAAAGTCATTATAAAGAACAAATATTATCTACCAAGGACAAATGACCTATTAGACCAATTACAAGGGGCTAATCATTTTTCTAAGATTGATCTTCGGTTTGGATACCATCAAGTGAGGGTGAGGGAGTGTGATATTCCCAAGATGGCTTTTCGGACAAGGTATGGGCACTTTGAATTTGTGGTGATGTCATTTGGTTTAACTAATACACTGGCGATATTTGTGGATCTCATGAATAGGGTCTTTAAACCCTACCTTGACATTTTCATGGTAGTCTTCGTAGATGACATATTGGTTTATTTCCAAAGTGAAGAAGAACATGTGAATCATTTGAGGGTAATGTAGCAAACTTTGATGGATTAGAGGTTGTTTGCTAAATTTGATAAATGTGAATTTTGGTTGAAAGAGGTTGCGTTCCTAGGGCTTGTGGTGTCGGGTGATGGGATTAAAGTGGACCCTAAGAAGAAGGAAGTGATAAGAAATTGGCCAAGACCCTTGACTCCAACGGATATTAGGAGTTTCTTGGGCTTGGCGGGGTACTACCGTTGGTTTGTGAATGGTTTCTCCTCAATTGCTTCCCCTTTGACAAAATTAACACAAAAAAGGGCAAAATATTTTTGGACTGATGAATGCAAAAGAAGTTTTCAAACTTTGAAAGACAAGCTTATCTCTGCTCTTATTTTGGCTTTACCGGAAGGGTTAAAAGGGTTTGTGGTTTATTGTGATTCTTCAAGGATTGGTTTGTGGTGTGTATTGATGCAAAATGTCAAGGTTATAACATATGCTTCTCGACAACTAAAGGTGCAGGAGCGTAATTATCCTACCTATGATCTTGAATTAGTGGCACCATGGTATTTGCTTTGAACATATGACATCATTATTTATATGGGGTTCATGTAGATGTATTTATTGACCACAAGAGTCTCCAATATGTGTTCACACAAAGGGATATTAATTTGAGACAAAGAAGATAGTTAGAACTCCTTGAGGATTATGACATGAGTGTGCACTATCATCCCGACAAAGTTAATATTGTACTCGCTCTAAGTAGAGTGTCCATGGAAAGTCTAGCTCATTTTGATGGTGGCAATAACAAAGTGGCTAGAGAAGTCCATCGGTTAGCTAGGTTGGGAGTTAGGTTGAAGGAAGTTGAAATAGAGGTGTGGTGGTATTTGATGGCTCCAAAACTTCTTTGATTGAAGAGGTCAAGTCCAAACAAGACCTTGACCCCGTCTTACTAGAATTGAAAGCTTCAGTGAAGGACAGTAAAGTAGAGGTTTTCCCCCAAGGGGGAGATGGTGTCCTTAGGTACCAAGATAGGTTATGTGTGCCTAATATTGATAGCTTGAGGGATTTGATATTGAAAGAGGCATATAATTCGTCCTACTCTATTCACCCCGATACCACAAAAATGTATAGAGACTTGAGGGAGGTATATTAGCAGGGTGGTATGAAAAAGGATATTGCCAAGTTTGTAACCGGTTGTCACAATTGCTAACAAGTCAAAGCCAAACATCAAATGCTGGGTGGCCTAGCCCAAGAAATATAAATTCCTACTTGAAAGTGGGAAGAGATCAACATGGATTTTGTGATTGGTTTACCAAAGACTAGAAAACACTTTGATTCTATTTGGGTTATCATTGATAGGATGACAAAGTCGGCTCACTTTTTACCGGTTAAAACAACTTATGGTGCCGAGGATTATGCCAAGCTATATATTCAAGAGTTAGTTAAGTCGCATGGAGTACTATTGTCTATTATTTTGGATCATGGTGCTCAATTCATATCTCACTTTTGGAGATCCTTCCAAAGGGTCTTGGTATTAGAGTCAAGCTTAGCACAGCTTTTCATCCTCAAATGGATGGCCAAGCCAAAAATTCTTGAGGATATGCTTAGGACTTGTATTTTGGAGTTCAAGGCTAGTTGGGATGAACATCTTCCACTCATTGAGTTTGGTTACAACATTATAGCTACCCCTCTAGTATTGTCATGGCTACCCTTTAAACTTTATATGGTAGGCGTTGTAGATCCCTAGTTGGGTGGTATGATGTGGGGAAAATGGCTTTGTTGGGCCCCAATTTGGTTATGAAAGCCTTGGAGAAAGTGAGTTGATAAGGGAGAGATTGAAGATGGCTCAAAGTAGGTAAAAGTCCTACTCTGATGTGAGAAGGAGAGACCTTGAGTTTAATGTTTATGATTGGGTGTATTTGAAGGTCTCACCCATGAAAGGTGTGGTCCGGTGTGGCATGAAAGGGAAATTGAGCCCAAGGTTTATGGGACCTTATAGAATTTTGAGGAGAATTGGTAAGGTTGCCTATGAATTGGAGTTGCCTATGGATATGAGTATGGTTCATCTGGTCTTTTATGTGTCTATGTTGAGAAAGTGTGTTGGTGGCCCAAGTACTATTAAACCCCTAGAAGTTATGGGTGTTGTGAAGGATAACTTGACAGGTGAGGAGGTCCCGGTGGAAATATTGGATAGGCGTGTGAAAAGGTTAAGAAACAAAGATGTGGCATCCGTTAAAGTCCTTTGGAGGAATCAACAAGTTAAAAGTGCCACTTGGGAAGCCAAAGTAGACTTTAAGAAGCGATATCCACACCTCTTTCTCTCTATTCAAGCCAAAGGTAACAAATTAAGTCCTATCTATGATTTAAACTTTTAAGTTTCAACCCTCTTGTCAGTTTTGCATGCATGCATGCTCATGGTAACAAGTTTTGGTGATTTTTGATGTACATGTTTGGAACTTTTTGAGAATGATGTTTAAGTTGCATTTATTGCATTCATGTCAGGCTAAACGTTTCCTAATCACTCCTCTTACTCATGTTTCCTTTACATCCACGGATGAATGTTCCCAAGGGGGAGATATTGTAACACCTTTCATGTGCTTCGGAAATGTCCTATAGTGTATTTTTTGGATATCTCAAAAAATTCGTGCATAATTTTGCAAATCTAACTTCATATTCTTTTTCAGGGGATGAAATTGTGTAGGAGATGAGTGGCCTTTGATTTTTATATGACCCATAGCAAAAAATAATTTTCCGTTATGAGAGCCGAAACAGTGTCCAGACGTTGCCGATCCATGTCGTGCCCAGGGCGCGGACCAGTGCATCAATTCCCTTATTTTTTCAATTTTGCGCAAGGGTATTTGGGTAATAATACAATGCCCATTGAGATGGAAAACCCTCATTCTTTAACCATTTTCAACTCTAAAGCTCTAAAAAACCTCCCAAATCCTCTCCAAAACATCATCTACTACCCCGTTAAGATTCAAGAACCTCAATAACTTGCTTTAGATTTTAAGACCCAATTCAAGCCTCAAGTCTTCCTCAATTCTTTCTTCAAGAAACTCCAAGATTTAGGTATATGGGTCTTAATCCGTGGGTACTTTCACTCATGGAGCCCAACTCTCTCTTTTATGAAATTTCATGATTTTAAGGTTAGATTCTTCGGGGGTACTTCTCATGAGTTGATTTATATCTATTGAAGTTATACATGATATGAACTATAGAAACTATAAAAGTTTGTAAACTTTTAAGAAGGATTTAATGACACCCAAATGAGAGTTTTACTACAATGTTGGTGGTTGATTTGAATGACTTTGAAATGAATTGATTTCAGATTTCACTCCTTATCTTACACTCTAATTTCATAGTTTTAAGCATATATACATGTAACCATCATGTTTGACTAAATTTACATGACAAGGATTCTTACAATTGATGAAAGGCTATAGTATATTTGCAAATCACGTATGTTTCTGGTAAATTGTGAGATCCTAAGCATGTATTGAACTCATGAAAAGTTCCTATTATTCTTAAGCAAGATGTTGAGCCTTTATACTATATTCTACCATCTTGTGAGTGAATAACTTTTACATGAAAGGGGCAAGCATGACAAATATTTTACTCTCATGTACAAACTAAATCTCACTAGTAGGGGATAAGCATGTTACAATCTCTATCCTCATGTGAAATGCGATGCCTACCAGAAGCGACCATTGTTTTTACCCTCTAGTATAAGGTATACGCCATATGTAGGGGCCAAGTATATGGATGAGCTACTTATGCCAAGTTATCATGTCTTTACAAGTCATACATATTAGTATTAAATTTATAATTGTTTCAACTATTCCGTCGGATTAGACTTAGCACCGAATGAGGCTTAAGGTGGGGGCTCGATCCAAGGGGTCCTTGTATAAAGTCTTGGTCTCTGAACTATGTGCTACCATAGGATTATATTATTTTCCCTAAATGGGCTTTACTAGTGGATCCAACTAGGACAAGTTACCTACTATGTAGTGTCAAGTTTGGTTTATCTTGGCAAGTGGACCACTCCTTATCCGGCGTGGAGAGAATATCAAAATCTCCTCCCATATATGTATCTTGTGTTATGCAAATTTGGTTATCTATATGCATGTTTTTAACTTAAGCATTGATTATAAATATCATATTGAGCTTATGTCTACTAATTATGATTATACATCTTGAAGATTAATGGCTTATGTCTTTGTTGTATTGCACCCCACATACTTAGTACATTCCAAGTACTAACACATACTTTTGCCTACATGATATCACCATATAGGGGCTAGAGCTCCTATTCATACTCCCTCTATACGTGGCTAGCAGGATAGTTTGAAGATAGCTTTGGGTGAGTCCTCAATTCCAGGGACAATATCTATCTTGCTTTCATGCTGTTGCTAAGACTTAAATAATTTCTTGATACTTATCTTTGAGGGAGAGCTCGAGAGATGTCTTTGCCCCCACTCCATTCATATTAGAGGGGTTGTTAGATATGTATATCATGTATCAAGCTTGACTCCTATTATGTCTACGTTATTATGGAAGACTTTCCCTTCATCCCTTATTTCCCTCAATGTTTGATGTATGTTTATGATGAGATGGAAGTCCCAAGTTCCATTTCCCTTAGATATATTTATTACTTTCTTGTTGTTTGATTATGCTTACGCAACCAAGGATGTATGAATCATATGCTAAGAGGTATATTTGGGGTCCCTTCGGGTTTCTCATTCGCTATGCCACACCTAGGCCCTAGGCTTGAGTCATGACAATTAGTTCATTTAGCAGAGGGATTACTTTTCTGTTAGATTTTTTAAGTAAGGGGTAGTTTCATAATTTAAGAGTTATTTTTAAGTGAGGGGTATTAACATAATTTAACTTTATATTTTTGGAGTTCATGCTTTTAGGGTAACTAGTTCTGGGAACGTGTGTTGCATGTTTATCCCAAAAACTTAATCTAATCATATCATATATGATTAATTTGATACAATATATAATACTTAATTATCCAAAAATAAAAGAATAATAATCTTTAATTTGAGAAAGAGAAGAAGATTTAAAACAACAAATAAGGAACAAAGAAAACTCCATAATTACTCAAACTTGCTCTCTTTCTCCCTAACAAACTAATTTTTTCTTTTTTAACTTTATTTTGACATAAAACAAACCACATGATTTATAGTCATGATTCTGTCAATTTTATTACACAAATCATAAATGGGTTGACTAATTTATGATTCAAATAATAATATGAAGCATGCATTAGATATCATTGCTACATCAAAATACACTATGGTAAACTCTAGAAAGTAGTTTTCTGTTTCATATAACAAACAACAAGATGTGATCTCAGAAAATTACATAGAATATTAATCAGTTTTATCATATTACTTAATGGTTTGAAGAAAAAATGAGCAAAAATATTATAGTAAAATTGATAGATCAAGAATAAATTGTTACATAAGTGATGAATTTTTGGCATCCAATGATAAAAGTTAAACATGTTATATCCATTTATACAAGATGTTTCGTGAGAAAAATCAATATAAATCCATTATTAGTGTAATTGATACTAAATGATGAACAACAGAAAGTTTGGCAATATCTAGCAATTATTTAGTATTTAATTGTAAGGATCCGGATTTTTGTATAGCTTTAATGGCGCTTGAGATTTGGTTTTGGAAAATTTTGGGCCAAGGTGACACCTTATGGAACCTCCAAGCTCGATGTAAGTTCACTTTTAAGCCTTCAATTCAAGATTATTTATGTTGTTTAAGGCCGTCATGGGTCTCCTACATCAAGTCAAGTTCAAAAGAATTTCATTGACTAAGTTTTTTACTAGTACCGATAGAAGGGTCAACTTGAAATGGGCATATCTCTCAGTAAAAATGGATCGGGTGGCCCATGAACTATATAATAAAAGATCTTTGAATTAGCTTTCCAACACACTTGGGTTCACCTTATTTAGACTTCGGATGAAGAAGTTATGCGCACTTTCGTAAAATTCTCCTGTGTTGTGTTGCCAAACGACCACCCATACAGGCTGTGTGGCTTCTCATGATCTGTGGGAATAGCCTTGGGCTTGAAACACCATATTTCGGCCATATGATGTGCCACTCCCAGCTATACGGACCGTGTGGTGTGGTACGGGCCGTGAGGCCCTCCTTGGGGCTTTCGGAGTGAAAAGTTTTCTAAGTGTTGAGCCAAGTTCCAATTTCTAGATTTTTGCCTAAGTATGGATTAACAGCCACTCCACATGAAACATGGAGTACCACACAGGCAGTGAGGCCTCAAGTGTAGTGACACTTTATGATTTTTCTACCAGATTCATTAATGTCATTCTCGTAAATCTAGTTAATTCTATTGGTCTTTTGGGGATTCCTATACTATCCAATAATCATCTAAAGATCTAAACCCTATTTCATTAATCCAAAAATTACTACTCACAATTTTAACTCTCTCAAATGAACTCTTATGAATTTTTAATTTGGGAGCAAGAGGACTCAATTCTTCTTCAAATTCTTTTGGATTTCTTCATCTTGATGAGTGTATGTGAGTTTTGATCCTTGGTTACTTCCAATCAAGGAGACCCAAACTATTTTCAAGAAATCTACATGAATTTTGTTTAATTTAGTTTAGGGTTTTAAATATTATGATTCCTTAAATTCTAATAATGAATGGGTTATGTTTATCTATGATTTTAAAATGATTTCAGCTTTAAAGTATTTAATTTCATCATTTTTGTGAATCTATGATTATGCATGCCCCTTTTTAAAGCTTTGATTTAAGCATGGGTGATTTTACATAATATTGTAAATGTAGATTTGGTTATGGTTTTACTTAATTCCATATTATATTATTGATTTTCAATTGAATCTCAATTACCCATGCCATTCTCACACTTTTCATAGCATATGCATTTCATGAGCATAAATTTATGAAATTACCGGTGGGTTAAGCTCACATATGTATATTCGAAAATATTTTTGGTGAGTTACGTTCATATATTGGTTATGACAAGAATGTAATGACATACATTTGCCTACATGATCTCACCATGTAGGGAGCGGAGATCACTTTCATCCACTGTTTGATGTTAGATTGGAATTGAGACGTTTGTTGTGGTGAGTCCTACCTTTTAAGGACAAGCCACCAGTCCTCTACTTATATCACTTACGTTTGTGTTATTTACTTTGAGACTGAGCCCGAGGTATGTCTTGGCCCCCGTCCTATCTTATGACTAGAGGCATTGTTGGATATCTTGTAGACTGTCGTCGGATCTATATACTATGTGTTGTATTTGAACCTTATGATTATGTTTATCTATTGGATATGACTATTATGGATTGATTAGGGGGA
>JAOTQJ010065206.1:0-13520 GCA_025642045.1 Solanum sejunctum | reverse complement strand
TATCTTTTTTTTCTTATTTTTATAAATAAAAAATAATTTATAACTTATTTAATTTATCGCAATTAACATTAAAAGAGTACGCAATCTAATATTCATTTTTAATATTATCCCAAATATAAATATTGAATTAAATAATAAACCTGTATTGGAAAAAAAATGCATTACCCTCTTTACTTATATGTGTTAGTCTCATATCAAAAAGTCGTAAACATCACACATATTTCTATTGAGGTAGATATATATAACTAAATAAGATAACATATTTGTTAAATTCATGAATTTAAGGACAAAGTCAAGATAAAACTTATGGAATATAGTTAATATAAAATTAGAAACACTTATGTAAAAAAAATCTTCGAAAATCTTTCTTCAAAATTGCCTCAAAAGCTTGACAAGTTCGAGAATAGATTAAAAATATGTTTTCAAAGTTTAAAATGGTCCACGTCACATATACTCTCCGCGATCGCAGAGCATAAGCAGGTCTCTACTCCACGAACATGGGACACCATTCGCCAACGCGGAGTACAACATCATCAAGACCTCCGAGAACGGCGGAGAAGGAATCCACTTGCACCAAACATCAACAAAAACCAGCAATGTCAAGTCCAATTCCCTATTCGAAATGGACCCTTGAAAAACAATATCAACAGAATAATATCTCTTAAGGAGTTTTAGAATCCTATTTCAATATATTGATCTAATTTTGACTTAACACGAAATTTAAAAAATAATGAAAACTTTGGAATCATGTAGCCTTAAACCAAAGAATGTAAAAAAAATGTACATACTAAAATATAATTTGATCTTGTGATTTTAAACATGTCATGTGAAAATTTAGAATTAAAGAGTTGACAAAAAGAAAAAAATTCTTTTTGAAATCAATAAAAAAAAAGTAAGCCAAATAAATTAAAACGAAAAGGGGTAGAAGTTTTATATTTCCTTCTAACTAATTTTCAAAGTTAAAATTTGAATAAATTAATTTAATACTTTAAAGTTTAAATTTAGATTTTTAAAAGACTATACGAAAAGTAATATCTCATATTGATATGATTAAAAAATATATGTTTGAGCATTTGTCAATTTTTACATTATTTGAATCTAAAAAAGACATTGTGATGAGTGTTTTAGAATGAAGAAAGTACAACAACAACAACTTGCCTAGTGGAATCCCACAAGTGGGGTTTGGAGAGGATAGAATGAACGAAGATCTTACCACTACCTTATAGAAGTAGAGAGGTTGTTTTATGGGGACCCTTGTCTCAAAACCCATAAGCAGAATAAACTAGATATGACAAAAAGGAAAGGAAGGGAATAGAAAGGGCGACTAAAAATGAAAATCACAATATGTAAATACAATAAATTTAACACACATACGAAAGATAACGACAAATATGATATAAAACATGACTACTCCTGCTACCTCACTATATCCCAAGGTCAAACATCCACCGAATCTACCAACCAATTAGCATGTTACTCTAATTCGCGACCTCTACTGTTTTCTATCTAAGGTCATGTCCTCGGTGAGATCAAGTTTCGTCATGCCTTGTCTGATCATCTTCCCCCAATACTTCTTCGGTCTACCTCTACCCCTCCGTGTAGCTCCCAGAACCAACCTCTCGCACCTCCTAATAGGAGCATTATTACTTCTTTTTTGTACATGTTCAAACCATCGCAGGCTCACTTCCCTCATCATATTTCGCTATTAAAAAGTAATGAATTTTTGAGTTGGAATATAGTTACCAAACAGATGATTTTATAGTTTAAACATTTAAGAATTTATATTAAAAAAACTAATCTAAATTTAAATAGTTAAGGTAAAAAATATAGTGAAAATTGTAATGACAAATGGGATTCACAAAATATAAATAGAGTTGATAATAGTTAAGCATTTATAAATAAATAATAAAATGAAATGATGTAAACAGAAGACGTTATTAACTTATTACACATGTTTAGAGGCAAGTGGTAAGAAAATAAGATAAGGTCAAATACATAGTATAATTTATATTGCTCATTGTACAACTATTTATAGCAATGGTTGTCCTTTCATTGGCTCTTCTATATAAAAAAAATTAGAAAAATAGATAGAAATAATATATAATAATAGAAAAAAATAAATATGGAATAAGAACGATGCTTCTCGATTTTTAATTTTAATATTAAACCATTCGACTATTTTTTGCCCTTAAATGTAGTCATATTTATAAAAATTATCATTGGTCATCCTTGGATTCACCTTTCTATATAATAGAAATATAAAATAAATAAACTTTCATATGGTGTACTACTAAGCACATTGGCTGTAGTAGAAAATAAAGAATAATAGAGTATCTATTAAGAGGTGAATTCATATCCATAAATTGTGAAGTCAAAAGTGAATTTTGGCCAATTCATTGACTAAAATAATTTGTACAAATATTATAATATGAAGCTTCAACAAGAATGGGACCATTGTCAAGTTGTACATTGAACATGAAAAACCTATGTGATTGGAGATCCCATGAATTAGGTTCATATGGGTAATAATAAGTCATTGTTCAATCTTTTGCACTATAAACTTTTGTCCCATCTTTGATTTATTATGGTGTGTATATAGTGCAAATCTGCAAGGAAGTGAGGTTGAGTTTCTTTATATCCATTACCATATTCTTTATAGGTGGTGTACTGCTCTGCAGAATACACTTGATGAGTGGACCTATAGAGTCTGGAGTGATGCTGCTCCTATGAAATTGTGACAGATTTCTAAAGCACTCATGAATACCAGGACACGTGCATGGCCTCTTAGTGCAAAACCACTATAACAATAAAGATAGTGCAAGTATAATGTGATAAAATGAGACTCTGAGCTTACAAAAGAATTATCAGTTCATAGAAGTTCTAAACTTCACCAATTATTTTGTAAGTTTAATCTTGTTTTATCTAGGTTTGGTTCATAGTCTATAAGACACCAGATTTGATGTATTGTATTTATACGTGAAATCCAACAAAATATTTATTTTATTTTATTTTATTTTTATTATTCATTTTGAGATATATGGGGGATTGTTGGTAAATTATTTTTATTAGTATCTCAAAAAGAATTTAAAAATAATATAATATTATAATTTTGGTCAAATAATGATGACCAGCAACATTTACTTTGAATTGGGGTGATTTAGGAGGAGTTATTGAATTAATTGGAGATGAAATCTTCATCAGTTTCTTTGCTTTGAAATGGTCTCTTTATGGCCTTTTATTTTTACAGACCGTTGGCTTATTTTTCATTTCTTATACACCATATAAGTTCATGATGAACTTATGTTGGGAAGTGTAGAAAATAATATTATTTTTTAAAGACTTTTTCTATTTTTAGGTTTTCTTAAAAGTAATTTTTGTTAGGTTTTTATTCCTAGTTTATACTAGAAGAACTTGTTGAATCCTGAAGGATACATCCATATCGGACAAAATATTCTTAAGGACAGTGCCATAGGCACTCCTTAAGCTTTGAGTTTTTTCGTGATTTTCAATATTTTTCAACATATCTTACTCCTACCTTGCCAGGTAAGAATTTAGTTGAATAACATAATCGAAAAAGTCAAGTCCTTTGGCTACTGCTATATTATCAAAAAGATTCAAGATGCCTTCTAAATTGAGTACACGGGGAACTTACCTCTTGCAATTGAAAGAGTTGGTTTGATCTTTGTGAGGTTAAATCGAAATGAAAGAGGCAGTTTAGTGCTTACCTTAATGTGAGTTATATCTCCAACAACAAATATATTTCTATGGTCCTTGACTCTAAGATTCTCATCAACTTTCAATCTTCTAAACTTATTGATTCGATCCTTCAAATACGTCTCCTTAACCACTCTGAACCTGGTGGCTTTCCCATGCAATGAAAATGGCAATCCGCTCAATAGCTTCCCCAGATAGGGTGAAATATGTTCTGTTTCCACCTGAGTTGTTCGTGTTATTTCTCATATCAACAGATTGCATCAATTTCACCTCCACATTCTTGTTTTATAACCATTCTAAGTCTTCTCAGATGATTTTGGTCAGATAAACTCTAGTAGCTGGATCCATCGTGCACCAAAGTTACCTTCTTCTGAGGAAAATCGATAGCTATTTCTGCAGAAAGTTCAACACTAGTAGGACCACCACCAACAATCAATATAGAATCAACTGCTTTTATCTTTTCATTCTCTGCAACAAAAAGAACGGTGCAGAAATTAGTCGAACCTCGCAACATTTTGACTAGAGTTAAGTGAAGCGTCATTATCAAGCCAACTGGCTGAATCTCATGAAACCTCTTGCCAGAGGAGATGGTTTACAACAAATAAAGATCCTTTGCTCAACCTACACAAAACCCCATGCTTTACTTTTGTTTTATCATTTTCCAAACAAAGGACATCAAAATCAGTCAAACCTCGCGCCATTTTGACTAGTTACATCAAGTAATAATCTATAATGTGAATGATCGCAAAAGAAAAGATCGAATCACTAATACATCTAGACATATTTAATTTATAAAATATACAAAAGTTTATCCCATGAAAACTTTCCAGAAAAGCTAGTTTACAAATAAAGAACCTTTGCTCAATGTATATAGAACCCTTCCATTACAAATACAAGTCGACTTTCACCCTATTTTGACTAGTAATTTATAATGTGAGTAGGACAATCACAAAAGAAAAGATTTAATCACTAGTTCAGCTCGACATCTTTGTTATATAGTAGAGCTGAGAGTCATGATCATGACAATTGGCTGAATCACGTAAAAAGTTGCCAGAGTAGCCAGATTACAATAAATAAAAAATCTTTGCTTAACGAGTACAAAACACCCATGATTTAGCTTTGTTTTATCATTTTCCAAAAAGGACATCAAAACCAATCGGCCCTCACGCATGCATTTTGACTGATTACATGAAGTAGTAATCTATAAGGTGAACAGGACAATCACAAAAGGAAATAACTAATCACTAGTACATCTTGACATCTTTGTAAAAGAGTAGAGCAGGCGCGATCAATGGATTTGCAAATTAAACTTGCCAGAAGAGCCCATTTGCAAATAAAAATTATTTGCTCAACGGATGCAAAACACTAATGCTTTAGCTTCTTTTTACTATTTTCCAGAAAGTTGATGAATTTGGCAAGAACAAATATCTCACACGATTATTTGATTCCAACAAAACTTGCCAAGATAAGCGTACATGTAATTTGCTTGACAAGATGGTAAACTGAATGAATTAAGTACATATATCTAAACAAATTGATATTGTAAAAGAAGACTTTGATGCTACGTTTACCTGTTTGGTATTCTTCCAATCTGTCTGTTCTTGTTACAGGTAGGGGATCATAGTGAACGGTGGCTACCACAAGATAGTCATAGGTGACTTGATGTCCGTCTGCAGTCAATACTTCTTTGTTGATGATATTAGTGACTTCAGACACTATGAGACTCCCATTGGCGAGGTAATCTTTATGGTGGATCAATGATCTCTTCGCGAATGAAGGCTCTACCATTGCTCTTAAGCTCGCCCATGGTATCTCAAAATAGTCCTTCCTGTTAACACTTTTTGATGAATCAAGACACATTGGACCAAATTGAAGTACACCAAAACGATTGATTTTTGAGATGATAACTCAATTGATTTTATCTCCGAAATACATTTTTCTTCAAGATTTCAATTTTCCTCAGCCAAGAAAGTAACTTTCTAATATAATAACTATTAGTTGTATGACATCACAGACACATAAAAAATATTACCTTTAGAAAAGAAAGGTACAATTATAATCTAATATTTCAATCTAAATCTATCAACTTTCCGATTAAGCATTATACTAATTCTTATCAAGACCCTCCAAAGGTATTGCGCCCCACCTATGTCAGATTTTTCAAAAATTCAAGGCTTTTGGAAAATCTGATAATATTTTTAAAAAATTCAAACAACATAAATAACCTTTACTATGAAAACCTATTTTTTTTCCAATGAATTCTTTTTGGACTGGGCAGAATTTTTTGGGTTGGTTTGCCTTTTATGTTTGTCTTTCATTATATTATCAGTAAAAGGAGCTCTAGCCTCCACACAGTTATTTAAAGAAAAAGTTCACAATGATTCTATCATGGAATCCACACCCAAATAGTTAGCATGTCGTAAAATGCAATCAATTTGATTTTGTGTCGGAAGGTGACATTCAATTTAATTATGTGTCGGAATATGACACTCAATTTAATAATGTGTCAAATGTGACACTTGATCCAATAATATGTCAAAACATGATACTTGATCCATAATCACAATCATAATGAATATTTTATAACTTGAACAATTAAGTAACAAGCCATTGCATGCAATTTGATCACAAGTAGTTATTTTAATTATGTTATTTCCCTCATTTCCTATTCATATATCCGCAGATAATATTAATAGTGTAGTTAACAAGAACAAATTCAAGCATCACCTACGTCAAAACAAGCCTTTAAATCTTTAATTATACTAGAGTTTTTCCCTTTTCTAATGCCTTGTCTTGTTCTTAATCTAAAAACAACAAGAGTTACGACAAAGAATCAATGAATAATGGCTTTAAATACTCAGATCATATTAATTCCTAACGTTTGGCCACTTTAATGATTATCTCCCCAACTAAGGTTTTCTCCACCTTTAATTTCAGGTCAACACCTTTCCCTAAGAGAGTCCTAGATTCTAAGTTCTAGGAATCAAATTATAAGTTAGAGAAATGATTAACTTACATTTGATGAAGCAGTAGGTGAAAAATTGAAAACAACAGTCCTAGGTTGCTTTTAATCTCTCAAGAAAGAAGTAGGAGAAATAAAAATTATTTTTGGGTATTTCTGACTTAAACTTGTGGCTGCCTCACCATGAAAGTCACTTATCCTACCATGACAGCCCCGTCAGAGCGGGAATCATACCGCCACAGCGAGTTGCACGAAGAAAGAATCTCGAAATTTGCATCCCAAACCTCTATTTCGCAATACATTCTCAAACCAGGACATTCTAAATCAACCCTTTGGGCCAAGATAAATTTCGAGAGTTCTACTCGTTCGAATTTAATTCCTTAAAGTCATGCAGGCTCCATCGTCTTTGTTATCAAATTAAAAGATTAAACGCATAATCCAAACAAAAAACAATTATTTAATCACCCCAAACTCATCTGACTTAGGTTTCATCCAAGTCTGTCCTAGGCTCAAAATTTTAAGTTACTATTCATGAGTTTTCTGGCTCAAATTCTTTTCCCTTTTCTCTACCCATACCAACAGGGACAAATCATTACAATACTATATATTGTAATTTTTTTATATCAAAAGTGAAAAAAATTATTCTACCTTGATTTGTCAAAAATAACAATTAAAAGTAGGAAATAAATTAGAGAATAAACACAAATGGAGGGAATATTAATTAAAATTCATATTAATTTTCAAAATAAATTTAAAAAGAACGGAAGGACCAATTTACTTACTTTCTTGATATTTGTACACTAAAATTCATCAAAATCACAAATTTACTGTATGGATGGGAATACAATTATAAATGATGGCGACAGGAATTTTTTTTTTTTTTTGGTAGTTAAGATAATTATATTAACATGCAAAATAAAGACTACATGTTGTGGCCACTGTCGTGTACCATAGGTTGCATTTGGACCACATCCTAATCCGGGGAAATTAAAATATCAAATTTTATTTTTTGTACATAATTACTGGCCCGGCTATTCGCTTGCCATAAGTTTCTAGGGAACAACGGAGGAACTACAAAAAAAAGTAGTAGTCCCATAGTTAGATTCCTTCACTGTTTCTTTTGCTACCATGTCCATTTTGCTCCCTAAAGACATACTTCAGTTGCGCTACACTCAATCTGTCCAACAGTGACCTGCATTCACAAACAATATTTTCAAAAGTTAAATTACCTTTGTCTATCATTTGAACAAGCTCCATGGAATCCGCGTTGCTCACAAGTGGAAATAGACCGTGATTAACTACCACTTGAAGTCCTCTTAACAAAGCCGTTAATTCAGCTTCAAGTGACGTGGCTTGGGGGATTACTTGTGAGTAACCCATTATCCATTCTCTTGTATGGGTTTGAAAGACTCCAGCTATGCCAGCTGGTCCCATGTTTGCTTTGACCGCACCATCCACATTTAATTAAAACAGTATTATAATCTATTCATGTTGGAGTATTGAGTGCCCATCGCCCAATCCTCCACTTCTTTCCCCTTTCCGTTCAACTTGGTCGGAGTCAGAGCTATGACTGCTGGATTTAACTCTTTCCTGTTGTGTATGTTCAAGATGCAATCTGACATTTGCCTTGGACAGTGAATCAGAAACAGTGAGTATGATCCTCCTCCAGCTCCTTGATCCACAGCTTCTCCAAGATACATTCCTCAGGGAAGAATTCTCCTAAACTTTCCAAGATTTCCTCCACCTCTTGATTGTTTTATCTTAACATTTCTTGGGTTGAGATTTGTTGTTCCTGCACTAGATTTTGGCTCCTTTCTACTTCTGGAGAATGAGAGTTAGGATTTATGTTCCTTATGCTCGGCATTGTCACAAACTGGAGTGTTTGATTTGCTTTCAGATGAGGGAAGAATGGGGAAAATGGAAAACTTTAGAATGCTTGGGTCATGAGGGACCCGAGGTCCTGCATGGTCATCATATTGATGTTGCTCATAAGCTGTGTTCTCCTCAGTGTCTCTAACCAAATCTGGTTCCCCAACCTTCCCAAGGCATGATCCAAGCCTTCCTTTACAATCTGAGCAAGATAAGCTGGATTCTACACCAGCAACACCACCGGCTTATTGTCGACCATTGCCTAAAAAGTCAACTGCCGGTCTCACAGACGCAGCCTCAACCAAGATGTGGCTTGATGGCTGGGGGAAAGGGGCGTAGTTCAAAGAAAAGTTGGGGTTAGCATGTGGGATGGTGGAGTTGAACTGTTGGAGACCATGGTTTGTTGAATAGGGATTGATTTTGCTCTCCATTTGCTCTATTAAAGGGCCTTCACTCTATCCTTATGTAGTAATTTCCAGTGACACGACTTCGTAGTCACTTTAACCTGAGAGTTGTGATGATTAAACTCTTCAAAGTAGTAAACACTTTGAGTCGGAGAAGATATTATTTTGTTCATTTTTTGATTTGTATAGGAGGGCTTTCATATACGTTCCAATAGTGTTCAATTTTTTGTTGATCTTATCATTTATTTCATATCTACCTTGGTGTTGGTAGATATTATTGGAGCTTTGGCCGATGGCATTTGTTTGTGTAGCCATTAATACGACAATTGAGTTGTTGGCCGTCTTTACTGGTTGAAGAGTGTGTTTCGTTTTTAGTGGGAAAGTTGATTTTTCTTTTTCCTCTTGTTCCCCACTTTGGTCATTGGCGCGTGATGTACGTGGTTTGAAATGAGAAGGGCCTGCCCTTGCTATTTGGTCCCTCTCCGCCTTTGGGACGGTCCTCTCTTGCTGAGTTCTTGGCCCAATGCTGGGATGGCGCATCTCCCTCCTTCGTCTCCATATGGTTGTGCTTCTCCCAGTTTCCCTTTGCTTTTCCTTTACCAGTATTTCTTTTTGGAAATTGTACAATTTACCATGTCTCTGATTGAGTAGCCATTTGAGGGATCGGCGACATTGGTTGTGTCTCTGCTCTGCTTTGTAGACATGCCTCACAATTCAGGCTAGTATGTCCCAGTTTGCCAAAATTGATACAAAAAATCCCTTCTTCTTCATATATGATTTTTTGTTCGTGTTCCTATAATCACTTCGCTCTTAACTGGCACATCAATTATATTGGAATTTAAACACAAATTCTTGCGTATCTTCCCCTCAACGTGGACGAAGTACAAGTATCTATCTTGAGGAGGGCACCTAATTTTTGACCAACTCTTTTTAAGACTTGCCTGTCATAGAACTCCGCAGGTAACTGAGGTAATCGTGCCCATATTATTGTATGGGTGATTGTGGAGGTTTGAGGAACAAAGTTAGGCTCTCATTTCCTGACTGTGGTGATGTTTCTGGCTATGAAAGAAGGACCCTCATGTAGCACTTTAATGGAATTTTCTTCTAGATTGAACTTTCCTACATGGTACTCATTTTCCAAATCAATCAAGGTTTGGGGTTCACTGAGATTCCATAGTTCAGTTGACTTGAGATAGGTGTGTCGCAAATTTTCTCCCAAAGATCTTTATGATGTCTGATGATCTCCATGGCTTGTAAATTCTTTGGAGATCATCTTGAGATAGAGGTATGATGTCCAATTGCTCCGTGCTCTGAGCTTTCAATCTCCATTGCACTTGTGTTTTGTAGCTCATATCCATGATTGAGTTGGTTATTTTTTCCTAGAAGAATGTCGTTGAAAGATTGTAATTTCCTATTATTCGGCGGATCCGGTGGATATGGTGGCCGGGATGTCGTGGTGATCGCATTTGGGTCAGTATGCATTAGAGAGAATTGACAGGAATTTTTGTTTTGATAAGACATTAACAAACCCAATGAAGGAAAGCCTATGGACTGCATTTATATATGAAAGAAGACTGAAATCACATGTTGCGGACTCTATCTTTTACTCATCAAGTTCATACAAATCATGGTTTCTATCAGTTGGACTTCTAGTATAATTGATATTTAAATTCAATATATATGAATTTAGTTAAAAATCTAATTTTATTAAGTTCATTTTGTTGCATTTCTAGTGACCAGGCTAAAGTTCATTGGATGCCTCTTAGCCTTGTAAATTGATGTAACACGTCAAAATCATTAGAGAAGCAAGTGGGATCTCTTTACATCTTCCTTTTAAGTATCATCCCTTGTTTTCTTTACTAATTTTTGATGTATTTTACTTAAATTGAAAATCTATTCCAAATAGTCCTTGTATTTTTACAAGATAGGATTTAGATTATCGAATCAATCATCTCTAAAACTCCTCTCTTCACCTGCCACGAACAAAGATTCTTCATAAATCCGAAGAATTGTAAGAGGATACTCACAATTATTCTACTTTCTTCGTCTCATTTTGTGTGATACCTTTTGACTTGATCCGGTGTTTAAGAAAAAAGTAAAACTTTTGAAACTTGTGGTCTAAAATTATTTTGAAAAATTTGTATGGTTGAGTTTCATTTCATTAAAGGTAAAAGAGGAATTTTAAAGTCAAATTGTTACCAAATAGTGTAAGGTGATATTTTTCGGGGGACAAACTAAAAAAGAAAGGGTGTCACATAAAATGGAACAGAGAAAGTACTGTTTCTTAGAGGGTTCATATTCGGTTTTGATCGATTATTGGTAAAAATCATAAACAAATCAATTTAGTCGATTTTTAAATTTCTAAAATCAAATCAAACCAAATAAAAAAATATTTGTCGGTTTTGATCTGTTTGGTTTAATTTTTTTGATTAAAAGTAATAAATTTGTTGAGGACATACACATCTTGATAGACACAAACACCTGGTACATGAATAATCCACAAAAAGCTGTTGTGAATTTAATTAAGCAATAGTACTAGAGTTATTATTATATAAATAACTTGATTTGGTTAAGCAATATTAAATTTGTTAAACACGAATAAAGCGATTTAGTTAAACAATACGAAAGTAATTATACATCAAAGATCAAATCTTCATGAAAATACCACAAGCTCAACAATCAAATAACTATCCCGGAGGAGGGGTAAGGAAAATTATATACCAAAACACTAACAAGAGAATTTTCAAATATAAATGGTAAAATTAAATATTTAAGTTAACTAAAATATAATAAAATATTTATATATATTATTTATCAATACTATATAAATAATTATAAAATTTATATATATACTTATTTGGTTCGATTTGATTATTTTTGCATTTTTTGAGTAATATCAAAACCAAATCAAATAGTCTCGATTTTCAAAATTTAAAAACTAAATCTAACCAAATCAAATCAAATGTCAGATTTTTTAATCAATACAATTTAGATTGCGATTCAATTTAATTTTTTAACCATAATCATAAATAGCTCTACTATTTCTTATTAAAAAAGTTGAGCCATATCAACATTCTTTTTAAATCCATACTATATTTGAGCAGTGTTATATATTGTAGTCATAAGGATGTCAACCCTTTAGACAGTTGCTAAAAAATGAGGTTGAACTTGAAAAAAATAATTTGACTTTGAACCTTGGAAAAAAGTTTTCATGGAACCATTTGAATATTTATCGAAAAGTTAAATCTTATTCCCTCTCTTGTATTTTATATAGCATTTTCTTCTAATTAAAAATAATTTAATTTTTAAATTTTTTTTTATTTTCTTAATGAAATAAATTTCAATTACATAAATTACTCAAAATAATTTTTAATTTCAAATTTTAAAAAGTTTAATTTTTTTCTTAAATACCCATACCATGTTTCGTAAATTAAGAGGAAATCTTCTTTTCATTTGCCTATTGCTTTTAGTAACCAAAACTTGTTAACTATACGGATTTGAACTTGGGCTAAAAAGGCTAGGGATTATTAACAAAAGAAGTGTTCACAAGGCCAAAACTACATCTTACATTTGTATTCAACAGCTACCTAACATTAAAAACTTTTTGTATTCAACAGCTACCTAACATTAAAAGTCAGATCTGTAGAATCTCATCGTCTATCAGCGCATACAAATGGCACCAACGGAGCCGGCTCGTAACAGAACGGAGCCGCCGGATGCTGCCACTTCTTAAACGCCATCACCGGCTTCTTCTCTGTGTGCTCTTTCTTCACCTCTTCCTTAGGAACCGAGCTGGAAAAAGCATTTATCGCCGCCTTCAAGTCGTCCGATTCGGGAGACGTCGGAGAAGTTATGAGCGGCGACAGAAGTGGTATCGCTACATTCCAATCGGTTGCTCGATCAACTCGTATCGACGCCGGTGCCCTGAGTTGTAACCGGCTTGGTTTCGGCCGTTCGCCGGAAGATGAAATGAGTGGTTTGTGGTCTGCCATGTAGAATAATAGAGATTTGTGGATTTAGGGTTGCAGTTGGAGAGGGTAAAGGTATAAATAGGGGCATGTGGAGAGCACAATTAAAGGGATTCAGTCAAAGGTCAAAGAAACGGAACCAGACAAAAGGACTCACTTTTTTTTATGTGACGTTATTCGCACACAAACTTTAACATTTTATTATGACTATTTAATACATTTGAAATAACAATAAAAGTGCTGACCTCTCCAATTGGTTTAACACAAGTTGAATCAAATTTTTTTAATGAATATTTTCTACAGTGACACAAATATTATAAAATATTAAAGATTTTATATATATTTTTGTCAAATCAAATTAAATATATGTAAAGCATATTAGCGGTATAAATTTAAACTAAGGAAACTATCAAACACAAAGCCGCAAAAAGAGCTCTTGGAGGTAGGCAAGAAGTAGTATTGTAAGTTACGTAATCACAAAAAAGGCTCCGTTTTATGTTTGAAATTCTTTTTCTTTCTTTCTTCGAAAAGGAAATTCTAACACAAAACAGCCGGCGTTACGAAGAATGTAGAATGAAAGAATAAGCAGTGAAAGAATTATAC
>JAOTQJ010065205.1:42336-99293 GCA_025642045.1 Solanum sejunctum | reverse complement strand
AACACAAATACATGACAACAATTCAATATATAGCTATATGCAAATTTGTTCCCAATTCGACCACAAATTCGAAATTCTTAATTCCATTATCAACCAATCCTATTTTGTTGTTTTACCTTCATTTTAACACATTCCTAACGCCTTCACAACCTTTAATTAACATAAACAAAGATAAAAATCAATACCTTTTAATCCTTCACTACACCCAAATCCTTCGTAGCCGCTAAATCACGTGCTTTCTTGACCAACCAACGCCATCACGCTACTTAGGGGATTCAATATATCGAGCTTGAAGCGTCAAATAACTGAAAACACGAAAAAATTGAATTTTTTTGAAAGTACTGTAGCAACCCGGGGCTACTATATGTATTTTGCTCAAATGTTTTCTAAGTATAGAACTTGATAATCTTGTACATGGTAGAAGCTTGTATATATAGACACCAAGTATACCACTTGGATCAATCAAAAGCTTACATTTACATTTTGACCCCAATTCAATTTATCTTTAAGGACCAAACTTAGAAGAGATTTTGCACTCGGTCCCAAACTTTATTAAATTGAACCAATTAAGGAATTTTGGGATTTAAGTTAAGTTTTGGGTCCTAACACACATCTAAAAGTAAGTATTACTTCGATATCAATAACAAATACTCACTATTTCACCTATAATAAACCTGCATTATTAATTCACAGGTCAAATATCAGCATAGAATAATTACTCAATTCAAAATATTTCAATCAAAGCCTACCTAAATTATTCTCAAACCCATACACAAGAAGTAAAAGATTCTATATACTTAACAAAGTTTAAGAAATTCACTTGCCTTATATAAAGTCTTGAATCACGTCAATTCAGAAGCTCTTCCCTTTCTATGACATTCTAATTCACCAAAATCTATTCAAATATAGCATCATAATTATATAATAAATTTAATGACACTAAAATCAATTAATTCGGGTAGAAATGATAAAATAGTCCAAAAATTTCATTGCCAAAAAAATACTGTCAAAATCTAAAAACTTTTATATGAAAATGTTCCCCAGGTGATAAGGAATTCTACAGTGAAAATCAGTTCAAAAATAGATATAACATGAGGAAGAAATTGAATGTTAAAATTTTTGAAATATATTAAAAATGCAGCAGTAAATCTGCAATTTTTATCTCAAACGATGTAACAATTTAACCTTTTGAATCGCTTAAATCCGATCAAAATTGAGAGAGAAATCGTTGGTTGAAGTTTGGAGACAGTTTGTGATCTTCTCTACCCTTTCTTAGAGAAAATCCTCAATCTTCACACTTCTTTTAAAGTGAAAAAACTTGGGATTTATTGAAAGAATTATCTTTGATTCTAGAATTCTTGACTTAGAGTCTTTAGGATTATTGATGAAAAACTATAATTCTTGAAGAAGAAGAGTGAACAAATTCTTTCTTGGGATTCTTGAATTTGTTTTCTTAAAACCCTAGGTTATGATTTAAAATCCTATTAAAGATTCATGACTAAATGAAGAAATTCGGGTTAGGTAGATTTATATTCATGAAGAATACTTATCTTGAGGATAAATCTTGGAAGCTAATCTTAACTTGATGATTTTCTTGATGATTCTTGAGTGTTTATGTTTAGGAGAGAAGGGAGAGGGTTTTGATCATGAAAACTGATGTTTTATATGTCTTAGGGACCATAAATAGATTTTTAAAGGTTTTAGGATAAAATACCCTCAAATTATAAAGAAAAAATGTCATTAACTCATCCACTGAGGGTCTGCGACATGCTCTGGATGCGGACTTTTATGATAGATCTACACCTCTCCACTTAAATGGTCATAACTTTCTACTTTGAACTTTGATTAACACAAAATTAGATGCATTAGAAAGTTAATTCGAATATCTTTGATTTTATATATTATGGGTCATCCAACCCAATATACTTTAGGAGATATGGTCATTTGAAGTTGACCCTTCTATTGACTCATACGAAAACTTAGTTTCTAGAAATTATTTGAACTTTACTTGATGTAAAAGATCTCTTATGACTCTAAATCACACCTAATATACTTTAAATACTTAGGAATTGATCCTAGCACATATATACAACTTATAAGTTATTAGTTCACCTAACTTTTATAAAATCATACATTAGAACTACAACCTCATATCAGCTCCAATTCTATTCCAATACTAAGAAATTGACTTTAACATCTATGCTCAATTAAGAATCCTCAATTAAAATTCTATATCATATGAAGGATAACTCAGTTTTAGCTAACAAAATTGGAGTGTTACACATATCTACATAATGTAGTGAACCAAGGAAGAAACAAATAAAGAAAACACAATTAGAAAATGATATACTCATAGATTTGGACATAGTTATAGAAGAAATAAATATAGATAATATGTCTAGAGAAGATGAGATAATTGAATCAGAAATAGAATACAGAAGTACAACGAGTAATGAAGAAAATGAGTCAGATTGAGATAGGAAAACCAAGTAATGAGGAAAGACTTATAATAAATTATACCCAAAATATAGATTACTTGAAGCAACAGGTAATATTTGATGATAAAGTATATGAAAAGATTAGGAAGGAGTAATTGGATCGTACACCAAACTTAATTTTTAAAAATAAACTATGAAAAGAAAAGTTAAAAATTAAAAGAAAGATTATTATATTATTATGAAAAAAGAATCCGTATTAGATATAAAACACCTAAGCGGAAAAACAATGATACCTCTAATATCGAAGCAATTGATTGAAGAAGAAGCTAAACAAATAAGAGAAAGATACGAATTGAATTACAGTTATTTTGGAGGAATACAAATTATGTTATATGCACATTTTAAGGAAGGAATAGATACACCTATAAAAATATATCTAGCGGATGATAGGATAAAACACCCTATAGAAAAATCTATATTAACATAACTAACAGGGAATCTTATATATCAAAAAGCAAAATTCTTATTTAAACCAGACTTTAATATAAGTATGACTAAGCAAAATATAGACAAAGTATTAACATTGTATTGGAAAATCAATGGAATATAAATGATCCCAGGAAGTAAAGTATTAACTATAAATGCAAAATAATTATATGTATTAAGTAATAAGCCCGGTATACATAAAGATAAAAAAGAAGGATTAACTTATATAAGCAAAGTCTTTGAACCTATATTAAGAGAAATACCTAGAAAAGAATAAAGATATATACAACCAAGCCAAACTCATGTTTTAGAATTAGTAATTAATAGCCTAGAACAAAGAAGAAATAGTATGGATAAGAGAAACTTAAAAATCATAAAGAATATAAATGTAATATTTTATGAGAATCATTATTATATTAAATTAAAAATAGTGAGAAATGGAATTGGGATAACAATACCAATTCTAGTAGCTACAAATGCTGTAAAAAATTATATATCCGAAGAATTATTAGATACAACAAAAATAATAATGGAAAGTAATCATAAGTATACCGATTTTACAACACAACAACAAGTAAATAGAAAAAGAATGATAAATACCTCCATAGAAATAATGGGAGTCATATTCAGAACAAACTTGGAAATTATAAATAATGAACCAGAAATTATATTAGAAATAAAATGGCTAAATAGTGTAGAACTGCAAAATTTAACTAAATCAGAATTAGAAATAACATTATATAATGTGACAATTAAGATTAAAAAAGAAACGATTGCTAGAATTAATGAACTAAGAGGAAATATATGAGTTATGAAGAGATACATATATTAAGTATAAATAATATGTAACAAATATAATAGTAGATATTATAAGCATATATAGACACAAGTGCAAGTACAAATATATGTAAGACAAAGGTGTTACTAGAAGAATAATGGAAGGAATTAAGAAAACCAATTATTATTGCTGGATTTAACCAAGAAGGAAATCTAGTAAGATATAAAGTGGCAGAAATAACTATACAAATTTGTGATAAGGAATTAACTATAAATGAAATGTATCCTTGTGATAATATATCTCATGATATTATAATAGGTTATAAGAAATTCCTAAGAAAATATGAACCCATAACTATTACAGATAAATATCTAATAATGACTACCCCTTGTAAATCGCAAATAATAGCCAAAAGAACATGGGAAAACAAAAAGAACTAATAACATGGATTAAAGAAAAAAGTAAAACAGTACAGCAATTACCTAATAAGAAAAAAGGATGTAATAATACAAGTAAATAAGGTAAACATTGAAGACGAAATAAAAACCGAAATTAAGACAATATATAGTGAAAATCCATTAGAAAATTGACATAAACATAAGACTAAAATACCTATAGAATTATTGAAAGAAGATGATATAGTATATAAAAAACCTATGAAATATACTGCAAAAGATATGAACCAATTTCACATACATATTGAGGAATCATTTAAACCAACTTAAGGAAAAAACCAATATCTCTAATTTGTCAACAATTGAAGGAAATGCACAACTTACACCACTGTAGATACTATAACCAAAAGGAAGAAGTTCCTATGATCTTCCTACCACCTACGGCGCCGAAAGAAGATAACGCAGAAGAAACATCTGGTATAATAGAAGAAACATAAAGTAGAAATGGACCTCCTCATAGGTCAAGTTATCTTCCATAACACCCATAACCTCTAACGACACTATAGCACTTGGGTCACCTACATACTTCCTCAACAAAGATACATGGAAGACCAGATGAACCATGTTCATATCCTAAGGCAACTCCAATTCGTAGGCAACCTTACCAACTTTCCTCAAAATTCTATAGGGTCCCACAAACCTCGGGTTCAGTTTCCCTTTCTTGTAGAACCGGACCACACCCTTCATAGGTGAGACCTTCAAGTAAACCCAATCATCAACATTAAACTCAAGGTCTCGTCTCCTCACATCGGAATAAGGCTTTTGTCTACTTTGAGCCGTGTTCAATCTCTTCCTTATTAACCTCACCTTCTCCAAAGCTTTCATAACCAATTCGGGGCCTAGAAAAGATATCTCCCAAAAATCAAACAACCCAACTGAGGATCTACAACGCCTACCATATAAAGCTTCAAAGGGATACACACTAATGCTAGAGCGGTAGCTATTGTTTTAAGCAAACTCAATAAGTGGAATATGTTGATCCAAACTACCTTTATACTCTAAGACACAAGCCCTAAGCATATCCTCAAGAATTTAGATAGTTCTTTTGTCTTGGCAATCTATTTAAGATGAAACATTGTGTTAAGCTTGACCTTGGTAACAAGACCATTTTGGAAGGATATCCAAAAATGAGAAGTGAACTGAGCAACATGATCTGAAATGATCGACAAGGGTACATCATGCAATCTGACCAACTCATGATATAGAACTTGGCATAATCTTTGGTACCATATGCCATTTTGACCGGTAAAAAGTGAGCTAACTTTGTCATTCTATCCACAATAACCCAAAATAGAATCAAAGTGTTTCCTAGTCTTTGCAACCTAATGACAAAATCCACGTGGATCACTTCCCACTTCCAAGTAGGAATTTCAATATCTTAGGATAGGGCACCCAACTTTGATGTTCGACTTTCACTTATTGTTAATTTTGTTAACTGGATAATAACTTTGCAATATCTTTCTACATACCACCAACCCAATACACCTCCCTCAAGTCTCTATAGATTTTTGTGGAACCGGGGTGATTAGAATATGATGAATTATGGGCCTCCTTCAAAGTCAACTTCCTCAAGTTATCAACATTAGGCACACACAACCTACCTTGGTATCTAAGATCACCATCTCCCCTTTGTGAGAAAACCTCCACTTTACAATCCTTCACGAAAGACTTCAATTTTGGCAAGGTAAGGTCAAGGTCTTGTTTTGATTTGACTTCCTCAATCAAATCAGATTTGGATCCATCAATAACCACTTCACCATCATTTTCAACTTCCCTCAACCCAACCTTCAACCTACCTAACCGGGGAAGTTCTCTAGGATTCTCCTTGTAACCAACATCAATATAAGCTAGACTACCCATGGACACTCTACTTATAGCATCAGTTACAACATTAGATTTGCTGGGATGATAGTGCATACTTATGTCATAATCTTTAGGGAGTTCTAACCATCGCCTTTGCCTCAAGGTAAGATCTGTTTGTGTGAACATATATTGGAGACTCTTGTGGTCGGTAAACACATCTATATGAACCCCATATAAATAATAACGCCAAATTTTCAAAGTAACCACCACGGCTGGCAATTTAAGATCATGGGTGGGATAATTTCGCTCATGCAGCTTAAGTTGTCCAGAGGCATATGCTAGAACCTTGCCTATTTGCATCAAAACACACCCCAAATTAATCCTTGAGGTATCATAATAATCAACAAACCCTTCTAACCCTTCCAGTAAGACCAAAATAGGAGTGGAGATAAGCCTGACTTTCAAAGTTTGAAAACTACTTTTACATTCATCGCTCCAAAATTTTTTTTCCTTATTTTGGGACAACTTGGTTATAGGGAAAGCAATCGAAGAGAAACCATTCATCAACCTTCGATAGTAGCCTTCCAAACCTAAGACACTCCTAATATCCATTGAAGTCAAGAGCCTCGGCCGATTCCTTATCACCTCTATTTTCTTAGGGTCCACTTTAATGCCATTACCTAACACCATATGTCTTAGGAATATGATCATGCTCAAACAGTACCTCTCACTTTGAGGATAAAAGCGATCATTGTCAAATATAAAACCTAACCATAGGTTAGGGCGAATCCCAAGGGAATATGGGTTTTAGTGCAGTAGTTCACCAATAATGATTTTAATTATTAAATAAATCTATTCTCAATTAAAAAAGGTGGTTTGTAATGATATATAGTAAAGTAAAACTATACTAATAAAGTAAAGAGACAATTAAATTGGAGAGCAACTTAGGAAATTATGTTCCGCATGATTCACTAACCTAAGTACCACAGATAACACAACCTAACTTGGCACATTGCATGCAGGATGATAACGTAGGTTGTTCCAACCCTTGGGCAAAGGTGAAGGTCGAATTTCACTATGGAGCTTGACCAACAACCATAGTGCACCCAACTAACTGTTACCTATTGTCCTAGTCAACCTCTCTTTGGCTGAGTTTGGTTGATTAGATGAGAAGACAACAATCGAATTCTGTCACCCATTTCCTTTTCCTATTTATTACTATATTGATTGAAATCATGACAATAGGAGGGGTTTAATATTGTCCATGATTAAACAATAAGAAGAATGAAGGAAAATGGGTAATACATTCAAATTCCCAACTCAAAAAGTGCAAATAATTTGGTTTATTAAGCTAGCTACTCATGGTTCTCGCAACACCTAAGTTATGGGGCTTCAGCTACTCATGACTTGTGCAAGAAAACAAACAATGAATGAAAGATACATAGTTGAGAAATTACACAAGAAGAATGACAAACAATAAAACCACCTTTGGATTTGTATTCACAAGCTTGAATGATGAATTTAAATTCCAATTAATTCTAATCGCCCAATATGAAAACCCTAATATTCTATTCTAAAACCCTACAATATTGTAAGAACTACGAACGGCTCTCTCTAATGATCTCTAAAAACTGTACTTGATACTTGTAATATCCTAACATATACTATTTATACTAATTATAGAAAGGTCCTTAAAATAATTAGAAAATTTTGATCAGTAGCTGCTATAGCTCAAAGCTATGGCTCGTAGGGTGACTACGAGCCGTAACTAGGCTATAATGGCCAACACTTGGCATTTTGAACTTCACTGCTACGGTCCACCTCTATGAGTTGTAGTCTGGTATATGACTCACAGTGTGTTTTCGTAGTCCACCCTTGCATTTCATGGTGTAATTTTAATCAACACCATCAATTTCTATAGGGCCCCCTTGTACGAGTAGTAGTGAGGACTACGACCCATACCCTTAGCTCGTATAAATGAACTACAAATTTTTAGGTTTTGGTTTTGGAAATAGTATGATTATCCCCTATGACTTGTAACCTATGATATGCCTCGTAGTAGGTCTCTTAGATATTCAAAAGTCAACAACTTTGTCCAAAATCAAGACAGCCTATATTTTCTACAAAAATAAACACAAAAACACATTAAAACCATAAAAAGCCGCACTAAGAACACACAAAATCACTTATTTTAGGCATTAATGGTGTTATATTTTGACAGCACATCAACACCCTTGACTTGGAATTATTGCTTGTCCTCAAGCGATGACTTAATCTAGAAAGATAATAAACAATACATAGCAATCAGTCTACTGACATATACCTTACTCAATTTCGACTTAGGTACCCATACTAGCATTTTCAAAACATGATCATATAGCTATTAATAAAACCATAGCACATTGATGCATTTGACACTCCAACTATGACAAGTGAAGGAGTATCAAAAATCCACAATCATTGAATAAGTCAAATGCTAATCATGTAATGCAAATGCCCTTACAGAAAAGAAGCCTCCTTTTTCACTTAATATGCCTTCAAAGTTGTTTAAGGGAATGTGTAAGCATACTTACTCTCATAAATGAGATTCATGCATGATAACCAATACCATAGGCTTGCCCATATACTCACAACCTGGATTGTTGACTGATTGGATTAGGTTGTAATAGCACTACAGTGTTAGAGATCTTGTGAAAGTTGTTTGCTCACCATGTGCTTTTTCGTCACCAAATCCTTCATATACTTGTCATACCTGGGCATTTTCTCCAATGATTCAATAAGGGGAATATTGATGGACAATTGTTTAAACATAGGTAGGAAGTCCTTGAACTTACTATCCTCCTCCTTTTGCTTGAGCCTTTGAGAAAACGGAGGGTCTTGGGATAGTCTTGCTATTTTCTTATTCCTTCCCCACTTCACCTTTCATCCCATTGTTTTCCAAAATTTCTTCCGCAACCTCAACTTTTTCATCAACCCTTATTCCACAATTCTCATTAATAACCACCGACATCTGATGGTAAATGGTAATCTTCCCACTTCTTATCATAACCACCATGCGATGTCCCTCCTTCTTAGGATTTTAAATCATATTGCTTGGTACCCTTTTGACGTTGGTTCAATTGGAGGGACACTTGACCAAATTGTTGTTCCAATTGCTTGATGACTACCAAATGAGACTCGATCTTTTGGTTGATACATGATATATCCGATTTCATTCTCTTTAAAGTCTTATCTTGATTCTCTACTTTGTTCAATAATTTGTCAAACGTTTCCTCGATCTTTGAATTTCTAAAATTAGCTTCATAATTATGAGTAGGTATAGAAGGACCATTTCTCTACCCATATCTTTGGCCTACTCAGCTTTTAGCACCCTAACTCTCTCAAAATAACCACCATTATTATCTTTATATGCACCCTCTTGGTTGTAGTTTCAACTTTGATTTTTAAAACCTTGATGCCAATAGTCCAGATTGGACCCTTGGTCGTTGTTCCAAAAACCCACCACTTGATCTCTAAGAAAGAAAGCATCTTCATCATAATATGAATCACCATACATAGGTGCTCTTGGAGGTTGGTAGACTACTGAATGAACACTTTCTTGAGTTATTTTCACTATCAACTCCACGCTTGTCCAGAATTGAGAAAGTTATTGTATGATCTCATAATTGATTTTTGCTTGCTTTGTACTAACACTTACCTCATAAGAGCTCCTTATTATAGCTCTCTCCCTTTGGTCCCATGCTCGATTGGTCTTCACTACTGGCATCATCCTCCGCTATCCTTGTGAACGGTTGGTCTCAGAATATGCCTCCCATGATTGTATCGGTACATGCTTGACTATTCTCATCAAGAGCCCGATAAAAAATTTCTACTAAGGCATAATCCACGATCTCATGGTCCCGAACCATTCTCAAACATTTGGTAAAACTTTTCCACATTATACTAATAGAATCACCTAACAACTGTTTAAAGTTATTGATTTGGTCCTTGAGTTTGAGCTTTTTAGACCTTTGAAAATATCGCTCTAAGAAGTCTCTTTGAAATTCTACACAACTGGTGATTGAGTTCTGTAGGAGGTCTGACAACCTTATTGCTGCATTACCAGTAATAGATAGAAGGAACACAAATAACCCAACAACATCCATAAAAGATTCTGTGTACCCATCACACTTTTACACATAAATGCAACATTATAAAGATGATTGCGAGGATTCTCAGTGGGTAGCCCTTCAAAAAGACCATGGTTCTAAAGCATTTGGAGTAATTCACTTGACATCGTGAACTTAGTATTTATCGGTAGTAGTAGCAACACTATAGCCGCTGTGGCATCCACATCCATATGGTTCAATCAATATTGATTCTAACCATATGGATTCTCATTGAAATCCCTATGGTATGGACTATTTTCATTTAGTGGTCATTTCTTCTCTATACCCACATCATCATTATGCCGATCCATGGCTTCATCAACCACAATATCAGTGTTTGCTTTGGTTATTGTCCTTTTAACATGTTGGAACTTAAGATTAACTAGAGCTAAGGGTCCACCTTGGCTGATTGTGTTAGGAATACACCTAGTATACCCTGCAAAAGCAACTAACAACAAAAATAAAAATGAAAGTAAAATACTAGAGAATTAAGCAATCAACACTTGAATTAACTACTAGTGAAATCAAGTGAAAATCTTGTTATATTCCCCGGCAATGGTGCCATTAGTTTTGATCACACTGAAATAGTACCTCTTACTTTAAGGACAAAGCAATTATTGTCAATTATAAACCCTAACCATAGGTTAGGGTTGAATCCCAAAGGAATATTGGGTTTTGTTGCATTGGTTCACCAACAACGTTTCAAGCATCAAATAAGTCTATTTTCAATAAAAAGAGAGGGGGGATTGTAATGATATGTAGTAAAGTAAACTATACTAATAAAGCAAAGAGACAATCAAGATGGAGATCAACTTGGTAGATTGTGTTCCCCATGATTTACTAACTCAAGCACCATGGATAAGACAACCTAAATTAGGACATTGCATGTAGGATTGTACCTTAGGTTCTTCCAACCTTTGCAAAGATGAATGCCGAATCTCACTGTGGTACTTGGCCAACAACTATAGTGTCCTAAACTAACCATTACCTATTGTTTCAGTCAACCACTCCTTGGCTGGGTTTGGTTGATTAAAGGGGAATACATCAATCAAATTTTGTCACCCATTTCCTTTTCTAATTCTTCACTACCTTGATCGGGATGATGACACTAGGCGGTGTTAATGTTGGCCACCATTAAAAAAAAAAGCACAATGAAGGAACATGGGACATAAATAGAAATACCTAACTCAAGAAGTGCAAATAATTTGGGCTATTAAGGTAGCCACTCATGGTTCCCACAACACCCAAGTTGTGAGGGTTTTGCTACTTATGACGTGGACAAGAAAAAAAATAATAAATGAAACATACGTAGTTGAGAAATTACCCAAGAAGAATGAAGAGTAATAAAATCACCTTTGGATTTGGATTCACAAGATTAAATGATGAAACTAAATTCCAAGTGTTTCCAATCTCCCAATTTGTATCTCAAAATGAAAACCCTACAATATTCGAAGAACTAGGAGTTTCTCTCTCTAAAAATCTCTACAAACTGTAGTTGATAATTTTAAAACCCTAGCATGTTCTATTTGTGCTATTTACAAAAAGGTCCTTAAAATAATAAGAAAATTCTGATCGTCAGCTCTACGGCTCGTATCTATGGCTCGTAGGGTGACCTACGAGCCTCAATTAGGCTTTCGTGGTAGCACTTGGCATTTTGGACTTCACTGCTATGATCTATCTCTATGAGTCATAGTTTGGTATACGACTCATAGTGCCTTCATGTAGTCCAATCGTTCATTTCTTGGTCAAATTTAAATTAATACTATTGATTGCTATGAGGCCGCCTTATACGAGTCGCAGGGAGGACTACAATCTGCTACGAACATCCCCTATGACTTGTATCTTGGGATATGACTCATAGTGGGTCTTCTAGATCTTCAAAAGTCAACAAAATCTACAACTTTTTCCAAAATCATGCCAACTTGTACTTCTTGCAAAAATAAAACATAAAAACACATAAAAACCATAAAAATTCACATTGAGAACATACAAAATCCCTCGTTTAAGGCATCAAATGTGATGTATTTTGAAAGTACATCAGAATGCAACCCCATCAACAAAAATTCACACTTTCCATATTTAGCGAACAAGCTCTCATCCCTCAAAATTTGCAACACCACCCTCATGTGTTTACATATTCTTCATGAATTTAGGAATAAATTAATATATCATGAATAAAGACCACAACAAATATACTAAAGTAGGGTTTAAAGTGAAACGCCCCAAAAATGCTCGAAAATATGTCTCAAAAATTTTAATAATTGTAATTTCGATATATCTAGAAATTCATGCGTTTTATGAAAAATCTGACTTCATATTTGTCATCAAGGGAAAAATGGAGGGGAATATGGGTATAACCCTAATTTTAGAGGACCCGCAGTGAAATTTCATTTTCACCAACTTTTTAATTTCTAGTGACTATCCGCAATGGCTCCGCAATGTGTACCTATCACAGAGCAGTGTTATGACTTTCTTATTTTTCCTGTTTCAGCTTAAGGCATTGGAGTCTTGGTCCCATGCCCTTACATGCTTAAAAACACATATATTTAGTCATTTTTCAGCACTATATCATTCAAAACACTCTCAAAACCCTCTCTAACACTTACCTAAAAAATTTCAACCAAATTCAAGTATCCCAAGCATCCCTTCAAGCTCAAAGTCTCACTCAAGTTTAGATCAAGGAAAACCCAAACTCAAGGTATGTGGATTTCAACCATTGGGTTCTTTCACCCATGGTGTATAATCTTTCTATCTTGTCAAATTGCATGCTTTCAATCTATATTACCTATGGATATATTTTATTATGAATTAGAAGCATGAAATACATTGGGGTTTTATGAAATATTGTTGAAATATCTATGTTTATTTATCTCAGATTGTACTATGAGTTGATTTTCTCTATTGAGACTATGTATGTTTTGAGATATGAAATTATATTCTATTATGAGATTTAATGATGGATTTCAAGGTATCTCACATAAGGGTTTTGCAATATGTTGGTGGGTTGATTTGTGTTGAGTTTTCTCACATTATTTCACTCATGAATTACATGATTTTGAACAAGCATTATATACCCACAATGCGTTTGATAAAATGTCAAGTCAAGAATTCTCAAGTTATGTTCATGTTTTGCAAGTCAAGTAACTTCATGATGAATATGAGCTATCAAATATGTTAGGAATTCATGAAATTTTCTATGATTATGCAAGTATGAATTTTTCTATGATTATGCAAATTTTCAAGATTTTACTTCTTGTGAACCTTGATGTTAATGCAAGGGTAATGTTTGATGATGATCTATTCTCATGTTCCAAATTACGCTCACCATTAGAGATCAAGTATGTTAGAGCTACTCATGTCATGAATCCATGTTTATTGCAAGTTATGAAAGTATGATTAATATAAGTATTCCATCGAAGAAGACTTAACACTGATGGATGGAGGGTTTGCTCCCTTTCACTGAAATATGTGCCAACATAAGATTATGTTATACTCCTGTTATACTAGTGTATCCATTTAGTGCACTTTCTCTTAAAATCCTTGCCGAAATGGGATGGACTCCCGGAAGGTGAAGTTTCTCGTAAAATCCTTCCCGAAATCGGATGGGCTCTAATAAGGTGAAATTTCCCATGAAATGCTTTTCAAAATGGGATGGGCTCCCGTAAGGAAGGTTATTTCTCTGAAATGGGATGGGTTCTTATAATGTAAAATAAAGTTTACCTTGGTAAGTAGACCACCTCTTCACTAGTGAATTGTAATCATTGGGATTCCAAGTTGTAGCTCATTTGGTCTTATTCTCTGTCGGTTGAGGTCTCTTCCCACATAAATGTTAGGTTCTATGCAAGTTAAATAATTTACAAGCATCTTTTACTTTAAGGATTGATCATGCATGCCATATTGAAATTATGCTTATCTATTGATTATTACTATGCATTTTGACTATATTGGCTATGTCAAGTTGCATTGCATCCTACATAATTAGTATGTTCAAATATACTAACGCATATGTTTACCCATATGATATCACTATGTAGGGAATGGAGCTTCTCTTGGTCATCCTCCACGAGGCAAGTGAGATTCCTCAAAAACAATCTTGGTGAGTCCTCAAGTTCGAGGACATTATCTATTTTCTTTCTATTTTAAGACTTCTTGTCTGGAACATTTAACATTATGAGAGCAAGCAGGGAAAGTGTCTTGGCCTAGTTCTTTGACTCCATCAGATATTAGTAGTTTCTTGGGTTTGGTGGGTTATTATCGGATGTTTGTAAATGGGTTCTCTTCTATTGCTTCTCTTATGACAAAGTTTAACCAAAAGAATATGAAATTTCTGTGAACCGATGAGTGTGAATAGACTTTTCAAACTTTGGAAGATAAGCTTATCTTCGCTCCTATATCGGAAGGGTTGGAAAGGTTTGTTGTAAATTGTGATTCCTCAAGAATTGGTTTGGGGTATGTTTTGATACAAAGTGGTAAGTTTATAGAATAATCCTTTAGACAACTTAAGGTGCATGAAATGAATTATCTCACCCATAATCTTTAATTAGAGGCCGTTGTATTTGCTTTGAAAATTTGGCATCCCTACTTATATGAGGTCCATGTTGACGTTTTTACCGATCATAAGAGTCTCCAACTTGTGTTCACCTAAAAAGATCATAACTTAAGACAAATAAGGTAGTTAGAGCTTCTTAAAGATTATGATACGAGTGTGCATTATCACCTCGGCAAAGCTAATGTTGTGACTAATGCTTTAAATATGGTTTTTGTGGATAGCCTAGCTCATGTTGATGATAGTGGCAAGAAGGTGGCTAGAGAGGTCCATCTGTTTGATAGATTGAGAGTTAGGTTAGAAGAAGTTGATAATAATGGTATAGAGATTGTTCATGGTTCAAAGTCTTATTTGGTTGAGGAAGTAAAGGCAAAACAAGATTTTGACCCCGACTTGCTAGAGTTGATGGACTTTGTGAGAGATAGTAAACTGGAGGTTTTTTACCAAGGGGAACATAGTGTCCTTAGGTACCAAGGTAGTTGTGTATGCCTAGTGTTGATTACTTGGGAAAGAAATTCTAGATAAGCCTTATAATTTTTCCTATTCTATTCACCTTGGTTATACAAAGATTTATCGAGGTATGAAGAGAGATATTGCAATGTTTGTATTTAGATATCACAATTGCCAACAAGTGACAGCCAATCATCAATGGTCGGGTGGCCTAGCCAAAGATATAGAGATTCCGACTTGGAAGTGGGAGGAAATTAACATTGATTTTGTGGTTGATAGAATGACAAAATTGGCTCACTTCTAATCGGTCAAAAGTATTTATGGTGCCAAAGATAATGCTAAGTTGTATATACATAAGCTGGTAAGACTGAATGGGGTGTCGTTGTCTATCATTTTGGATCATGGTACCCAACTCAGTTCTCACTTTTGGAGATCCTTCCAAATGGATCTTGGTACCAAGGTTAAGCTTAGTATGACCTTTCACCCTCAAGCAGACAGTCAAGATGAGAGAACTATCCAAACTCTTGAGGATATGATTAGAGCTTGTGTTTTGGAGTTCAAGGGTAGTTGGTATGATCATCAACCACTCATTGAATTTGCTTACAACAATATCTATGACTCAAGCATTGGTATTCCTCTTTTTAAAGCTCTTTATGGTAGGCATTGTAGATCCACGGTTGGGTGGTTTGAAGTGGGGGAGATTATTTTGCTAGGTCCAGATTTTGTCATAGAGACATTGAATAAAGGGAGGTTGATAAGGAGATTGAAAATAGTCCAAAGTAGACAAAAGTATTAGTTTGAGGGTTGGAGAAGGGATCTTGAATTTAAGGTTGGTGATTTGGTCTATTTGAAAAGGTCGGCCATGAAGGGTGTAGTCCAATTTGGAAAGAAGGGAAAATTGAGCCCAAGGTCAGTGGGTCCCTATAGGGTGTTGAGGAAGATTTGTAAGGTGGACTATGAGCTGGAGTTGCCCATTGACATGAATATGATTCATCCAATTTTCCAGGTCTCTATTTTGAGAAAATGTGTGGGTGACCTAAGTGCTATTGTACCTTTGGATGTTGTAGGTATGGTAGGAGATAATTTATCTTATGAGAAGGTTCTAGTAGATACTTTTGATAGACTAGTGAAGAGGTTGAGAAACAAGGACGTAGCTTTCGTCAAGGTTCTTTGGAGAAACCAACAAGTTGAGAGTGCCACATGGGAAGCCGAGGTGGACATGCAAAATAGATATCCGTATCTACTCTACTCTACTTAAGCATAAGGTACTAACTTAATCTCCCCAACATGATTCAATTATGAAGTTTCAGTCCTTTTTCTATTTTGCATGCATTCAAGTTTATGTTGACAAGTTTGTGCTAATTTTGACACTTATGCTGAAATTTTTTAAAATGGTGCTAAGTAAATTGTGCATTCTTGTTAGGCTGAATTATTCATGATTACTTCTCTTATGTATGTTTCTTTCACATTCGGAGATGAATGTTCTCAAGGAAGTGATACTAAAATGCCCCAAAAAGCCCAAAAATGTGCCTCGCAAATGTCCATAATCATAACTTTCATATATCTTAAAATTCTTGCGTGTTATCGAAAATTCAACTTCATATTCATGATAAGGGGATAAAATTGAGTGAAAAATGGTAATAACTTACAATTTTAAAGGACCCGTAGCGAAATTTTATTTTTGCCAACTTTTCAATTTCCAGTGACTGTCTGCAATGGCTCCACGATGCGAACCTATCGCGGAGCAATGTTATGACTTCCTTATTTTTCCTGTTTCATCGTAAGGCATTGGGCTCTTGGCCCCATGCCATCATATGCATGAAAACACCTATACTTAGCCATTTTTAAACTCTATATCATTCAAAACACTCTCAAAACACTCTCTAACACTTAACAAAATATTTCATTCAAATTCAAGTGTCCCAAGAATAATTCTGGATCTCAAGAACTGCCTTTAAGCACCAAGAATCATTCAAGTTTAGATCAAGGAAAATCCAAACTCAAGGTATGTAGGTTTCAACCATAAGGTCCTTTCACCCATGGTATCCAATCTTCCTATCTTATGAAATTCCATGCTTTCAAGCTCTATTACCTATGGGTATCTTTTGTTATGAATTATAACCATTTAATACATTAGGGTTTTAGGATATGCTAATTAAATATGCATGTTTATCTATCTCCAGCTTATACTATGAATTGATTTTGTCTTTTGAGACTATGCATGTTTTGAGCTATAAAACTATGATCTATTATGAGATTTAATGATGAATTTCAAGGTATCTCAGATAAGGATTTTGCAATATGTTGGTTGGTTCAGTTGCATTGAGTTTTCTCATATTATTTCACTCTTGAATTGCATGATTTTGAACAAGCATTACACACCCACCAAGTGTTTGATAAAATGTCAACTCAAGAATTCTCAAGTTATGTGTAACACCCACATCTTATAATACTAGTACTATGAAAATGAAATATGATATGGCTTTTTAAATTAGTGCCAGTTTTTAAATGTGCTTGAATCTCAAATTATAGTTTAATATGTATGTCTAACATTGAAGAGGATCTAGTGTAAATAAGTTTTAAGTCAAATTGAGGAGATCACGACCCTAAATGAAGTGAGAGAAGTGAGGTACTTGTAGGACATAAGAAGCTAGCAGGTGAGTCAGCTACTTGCTCAGCTTAAATTTGCTAGCTAAACAGAGATAAGGCCGGACGTTGAATTTGTCAAAGTCCGATAATGAATAAAGTCTGTGTTAGGAGTGTATCTTTATCCTATGTTTTACCATCACAAATGAAAATACTTAAAGCCCAAGATGAATAATAAAAGGTCCCAAGTACATCACAACCAACTTGATTATTTGGTCCCAAACTAAGTGAAGAGAAATTAGGAAAATGGCAGCCAAGGCCTATCAACCTTGAAACCCAATTAGGCAAAAGTGAAAAGGCCAAGCTGCTACATCATCACCTTGACAATATGAGGCTTAAACCGCACAATAATGTCAGCCAAAGTCTCCTTTCAAATGGCTTACAAGTAGCACCTTTAAGTCATTCTTAACTTGAAAATAAAGATCAGCTTTCAGAAGCTTTCTCTCTACACTTTCTTAACCTAGCAAAGCAGCCACAACGAGACTTTTAGGATTTTTGGAGAAGCCCTGCACCTTGAAGGTAATTGTAAGTAAGATTACTTATGTGTTTAGTATGTCTTTCTTATGAAAAACAAGAGACTATGTTGGTTATGTTTCCACTGAAATTTTTGGATAGCAAGAGTCCTAAGGATTGTTGTGCACTTCTCTTGTTGATTAAGAGGCCTTACTCTTTTTGGTTGGATGGATTATGAAGTAAGAGTGATGTTTTTTAATAAGTTTTAGTTTTTTAATGATGTAACCAGGCTGCTATACCTCTTTTACAGTCCGCAAAAATGAATTATTGTACGATGTCGTTATTGTACTCTTAATAGGAACTTGTGGGCTGATAATCGGGGATTGTTGTTTCATGTTCTCTATATACTTTGGATTTATTTTTGCACTAATTCAGGACTGTTTTTATGTGTATATATGGTGGGGATTGTTTGGATAAAGTTGGGACAGGTTTGGAATTATCGACATCGAAATGTAGCGAAGGGATGTAATGTTATGCCGCTTATTTGTATGTTGTGTAGAATTGTTGTATGTTGTGCTTTGTGGATGTTATAAGACTTTTATGGCACCAAAAAGGTCTAAACAAGATATGTATATGAGAATATGCATTAGAAAATACGATTAGAGGCAGAAAGGTTGAAAGAATAAGCTCGGGTTTATAAATATACACTTGTTGCCCGTGTGTTATTTTTTTATGAGATTGGGATGCCAAGATATATCTATTGGTTGATAATTCTAGTTTAATCACCTACTATATTGTATATAAATATTTGGAGCAAGGGAAGGTTATCTCGAGGTAATGGCGAGGTCTTACAGCGAGGTATGTAAGGCTACTTGATTTCGTATTACTTGGCATGAAATCTAGATTCTTCCTTGGCAGATAAATGCACTTACCAACTCTGACTCAACTATTAACCATGTCTCTACTCTTTCACATGTTTATATGCTCCTATATATAGTCACCTTCAAATCTACATACATACGTGGATACTAAGTTATATGGGTTCTTGCTACTAAATAAAGTTCACGAGTTGTTTCATCTCATATGCATTTCATTATTTATGTAACATACTTTTTTCATTGTCATATTATCTTGTATGATTATCTACATGTCACATGCTACATATACGACCCTACAACTCCAATATTATGACCACCAAAAGAATCATCTCAATGGTAATTGAAAGGTAAAGTATTTTGCCTATTGATGGGTGGTAACTCGAGGGGTGGAAGAATCACCTAGCCATGGTTGATCCTATCATGGGGGTTAACCCATGGGGTTAAAGGAAAAGCCTAGCCAGGGTTGATCCTGATATAGGTTTACCATTGATCAGCTGGTAATTTGTATTACATGTTTTGCATAGATTATGTAGTAAAGGTAAAATAATAGAAAGAACAGAAAGTACGTAATCCCACAGTATAACTAAAGGTGGTATCTTATCCTACACCAGTGGATAGTTTCATTTGCGTTGTTACTTTATATACAGTATTTCCTGCCTTACATATTCAGTTCATTATCTCATGCTAACATCCCTTATGGGGGACCTGCATTTGATGTTGCAGGTACAGGTGCTAGTAGCTCTCCCTAGTAGGAGTATAAGATATCCAACTGCTGTTACCAAGCTCTAGGTTGCTTCGGAGCTTTGTGCTTCTAGAGCTTATATTTTTATATTGTATAGTTAGTCGAGGTAGGGCTTGTCCCGACCCTTATCAGATACTTTTCCTTATCTAGATGCTTTGTAGACTATGTAAATTAGAGTGTGGTCATGTCTCGTACTTTAGACAACATGGCCCTAATAGCCTAGCCATATGTATTTTTTTTGCCTTTTTATTATTGTTTACTTTCTTAAAGGTATGTTGAATGAAGAAATCCCTTATAATATACATAGAAAGCATATAGATACAGGTTGATTCTCCCAAGCCTTATCGACAATGGGTGTCACTCCGGCTTAACAGGACTTCGGGCGTGACAGAAGTGGTATCAGAGTAGGTCATCCTGGGGAGTCTACAAAGCCGTGTCTATGTAGGGTCTTGTTTATCAATGTGTTTTGCACCACATTTATAAGATGGAGGCTATGTGACATTTAGGAGTTATCACTTTCTTTTCATTCTTCAGATCATGCCATAGAGCTAAGTGTAATAGAAGGATTATTCTAACTCCTAAATTGTTTTGTACAGCAAGTATGCCAAAAACCAGGAAAAATAAAGGTAAAGGGAAGGAGGTAGAAGTGGTGGTTGATATACCTAGTCAGGTGAGACAACAAAATGAGGATAAAGATGGGTCTCTATAACAGACATCTCCAACTCCTGCAATTCCTGATGGCCCCAAAAATAGTGAAATTCCCTAGAACCACCTATTGATGCTACCATGCAAGATTTGAGAAATGCAGTCCAACTATTGACTCTTATAGTTGCTGGCCAAGGTTAAAGACAAGAAGGTGCAGTTATAGGTGCAGGTGGTGCAAATAGGACAGCTGGCATGAGGATATATAATTTCCTTAATTTGGACCCTCCATCCTCTGCTGGGTCAGATCCTAATGAAGATCTCCAAGACTTTATTGATCAAATTTAGTGCACTTTAGATGTTATGTATGTCAGTTGTACAGAAGCTATCGAGTTAACGAAATATAAGTTGAAGGGTGTGGCTATATTGTGGTATGAAGCTTGGAATTAATCTAAGGGTATAGATGCTCCTCTAACTACCTAGAAAGAGTTCAAAGAGGCATTTCTTGACCATAACTTGCCATTAGAGATCCTAGAGGCCCGTGCAGATCAGTATAATCTTCAATTTAATTCTCTGTCTAGGTATGCTCCTAATGTAGTTGCTACTATGGCAGATAGAGTTCATCGATATGTGGATAGATTGGATACGTATCTTGTCAATGATTGTACCATTGCTTCCTTGAACAAAGACATGGATATATCGAGAATACAAGCTTTTGAACAAAAATTGAAGGATCAGAGGCAAAGAAAAAGGACACAAGAGTTAGAAAGGGCACAGTCAAAGAGGGCTAGGTCTACAGGGCAGTTTACACTGTCCCAAGGTGAGCTTAGGCCTCAGTTTTCTAATAGCCCACCTAGGCCATTATCCTCCTACTATGCAGCCAATGTTCCATGACAACTTCAGAAGTCTAGGAGAAATTAGTTTGGTCCATGAAATAAAGGGCAAGGCGCTCGGACAATGGGATATTTAGCAGGCTAGCAAATAACCCCTATGCAGCCTTGTAAACAGTGTAGAAGAATTCATTTAGGTATATGTCATATTGTGATAGACGTTTGTTATTAGTGTGGTGTGCCAGGGCATATGATGAGAGATTGCCCGAGAGACATATGGGTGATATAACACAACCTACTGGATCAACTGTTGCATCATTATCGTCAGTTCCTCCAATAGGTAGGGGTCAACAAGAACCTGTGGGTTATGGTAGAGGTGTAAGAGGGGCAACTAGCTCTAGTGAAGTCCAGAATAACACTTATGCTCTAGGGAGTTGGCAAGATTTAGAATGCTCTATGGAGTTGGCAAGATTTAGAAGCTTCACCCGATGTGGTCACAGGTACATTGTCCATCTTTTCACATAATGTATATGCATTAATTAACCCTAGTTTTACACTATGCTACATCACTCCATTAGTTGCTGGGAAGTTTAAGAGAACACCTAAATTATTGAACAAATTATTTGAAGTGTTCACACAACCGGTGAATCTATTATGGCTAGAAAGGTTTATTATGACTGTGTAGTAACTATTTGTGAACCTGACACATTGGATGACCTTATTGAGCTAGAAATGGTGGAATTTAATATTATAATAGATATGGATTGGTTAGCTTCTTGTTATGCCACCGTGGATTGCTGAACTAAGAGAGTGTACTTTCACTTTCTAAGTGAGGCAGTTCTTGAATGGGAAGGCCATGTTAGTTTGCCAAAGAGTAAATTTATTTCTTATTTTAAGGATAGAAAGATGATATCTAATGGGTATATATGTCATTTAGTTAGAGTAAGGGATATGGAGACAGAATCGTCAACTCTTTAATCTATTCCAATAGTGAATGAATTTATTGATGTGTTCCCTGAAGAACTTCCAGGCTTGCCTCCAAAACAAGAGGTAGATTTGGGTATTGACTTACTTCTTGGCACTTAACCTATTTCCATCCCTCCATATATAATGGCCCTAGTAGAATTGTTTTAATTAAAAGAGAAGTTAAAACATTTATTAGAGAAGGGTTTTATAAAACCTAGTGTGTCCTTTTGTGGTGTACTAGTATTATTTGTACGCAAAAAGGATGGCACCTTGAGAATGTGTATCGACTATCGACAATTGAATAAATACTCCCTCTACAGAATCAATGATTTATTTGATTAGTTATAGGGTGCCAAATGCTTTTCAAAATTGATTTAAGGTCAGGTTATTACCAAGTGAGGGTGAAGGAGAAAGATATACCTAAGACTGCTTTCAGAACATGCTATGGTCACTTTGAATTTCTTGTTATGTCATTTTGGCTAACGAATTCACTAATAATTTTTATGGGTATGATGAATAGGGTATTCAAGCCATTCTTGGATGTGTGCATGATAGTATTTGTAGATGAAATTTTTGTATATTCAATATCAGAAGAAGACCACGCAAATCACTTACAACAAGTGTTACAAGTTCTTTGTGATCGACAGTTGTCTGCCAAGTTTTCTAAATGTAAATTTTGGTTAATATTGGTGGCATTTTTAAGTCATATTGTGTCCGATAAGGGAATAATGGTTGATTCACAAAAGATAAAGGTTGTAAAGGATTAGCCAAGACCAACAACACCCATAAAACTTCGGAGCTTCCTATGTTTGGCAGGTCATTACAGGAGGTTTGTTAAAGGTTTTTCTTTTATTTCTGCACCTCTGACAAAGTTGATACATAACACAACCAAGTTCCAATGGAATGATGCATGTGAAAGGAGCTTCCAGGATCTGAAAAATAAACTAACTTCTGCACCTATGCTAGTACTTCTAGAATACACCGAGGGGTATGCAGTGTATTACGATGATTTAGAAGTTGGCTTAGGGTGTGTGCTGACACAACATGGTTGGGTAATTACTTATGAATCTAGACAACTACGACCACATTAGAAAAACTAACCAACTCATGATCTTGAGCTAGTAGCGATTGTATTTGCTCTGAAAATATGGTGCCACTATTTGTATGGGGTTCACATTGACATATATACTGATCATAAGAGTTTACAATACATTTTTAAGCAAAAAGAGCTAATTTAAGACAACTAAGATGGCTAGAGTTAATAAAGGATTACGGCGTTGATATACTATACCATCCGGGGAAGGCAAATGTGGTAGCCAATGCTCTGGGTCATAAGGCAATCATGAATACTGGTGATCAAGTCGTGGTAAGTCAAAGAGTAGCTAAGGATCTATGACAACTAGCTATTTTAGGAGTTTGCCTTCTTGAAACCTCAAATGAAGGGGGTTTAGGGACATAAATTCACTACAAAGTTTTGGAAGTCCTTCCAAAGGAGTTTAGGGACATAAGTGAAATTGTGTACAATATTCCACCCTCAAACAGACAGTCTAGCAGAACGCACCATTCAAATAATTCAAGATATGTTGCGAGCTTGCGCATTGGACTTTAAAGGTAGTTGGGTGGACCATTTGCCACTTATTGACTTTACCTATAACAGCAGCTACCACTCAAGTGTTAAGATGGCACCTTATGAAGATTTGTATGGAAGGAAATGTAGTCGCCAATTGAATGGTTTGAAGTGGGTGAAACCATCTTGCTTGGGCCAGATGTAGTACAAAAAGCCATAGAAAAAGTTAAGGTAACACAACAGCGACTACAAATAGCCCAAAGTCTTCATAAATTATACGCAGACGCTAGAAGGAGAGGACTAAAATTCTCAGTAGGGGATTGGGTATTCTTAAAGGTGTCTCCAATGGAAGAGGTTATGAGATTTTGTAAGAAAGGAAAACTGAGCCCACGTTACATAGGGCCATATAAAATTATTAAGAATTTCTGGTAGGTTGCATATGAACTAGAGCTACCCCAAGAGCTTTCAATGGTTTATCTAGTTTTTCATGTCTCAATGCTTCAAAAATGCATAGGTGACCCATCCCGTATCACTCCTATTGAAGATGTGCAGCTTACAAAAGATCTCACATATAAAGAGGTACCTATTGCTATTCTGGATCGTCAAGTTAATAAGCTAAGGAAAAAAATAACTTCAGTAAAAGTATTTTGGAGAAATCAGCAAGTAGAAGAAATAACATTGGAGGTCGAGGACGGGATGAAATCAAAATACCCTTACTTATTTGAAGCTAAAGAGGAAGTCCAACATGCAGAATTGTGACACAACTAGGAACGTGTGATTGAATACTTACTGTGTTGTCAAAAGTTTGTGTAAGCAAAGTTTTAAACTTGGTTAAGCTATCGAATTATGCTAAAATTTGAGGATGAATGCTTCTAAGAGAGGGAGGATGTAACACCAAGAGGGAGGATGTAACACCAAATATCTTACAATACTAGTACTATACAAATGAAAAATGATATGGCTTTTCAAATTAGCACCAAATTTTAAAAGTTCTTGAACCTTAAATTAGATGGCGATATATATGTCTAACACTGAAAAGGGTCGATTGTAAATAAGTTTTAAGTCAAATTAAGGACATCACGACCCTAAATAAAGTGAGAGAAGTGAGGTGCTTTTAGGACTTAGGAAGTAGCAAGTGAGTCACCTACTTGCTTAGCTTAAATTTGCTAGCTAAACGAAGATGAAACCAAATGTCGAATTTATCCAAGTCTGATAATAAGTCAAGTCTATGTTAAATGTGTAACTTTAGCCAAATTTTACCATCATCAATGGAAAATACTTAAATCCCAAGATGAATAATAAAAGTGCCTATGTACATCATAACTCCCTTGACTATTTGGGCACAAATTAAGTGAAGAGAAATTAGGAAAATAGGTAGCCAAGGTCCATCAACTTTGAAACCCAATTTGGCCCAAGTAAAAGGGCCAAGCTTCAACATCACCATCTTGATAATATGAGGCTTAAACTATACAATAAAGTCGGCCAATGGATCCTTCAAAAAGGCTTACAAGTAGAACCTTTAAGTCATTCTTAACGTGAAAAAAAAATCAGCTTTCACAAGCTTTCTCTCTACACTTTCTTAACCTAGCAAAGCAGCCACAAGGAGACTTTTAGGGTTCTTGGAGAATCTCTACACCTTGAAGGTAATGGTAAGTAAGTTTACTTATGTGTTTAGTATGTCTTTATTATGAAAAAAAGAGACTGTGTTGGTTATGGTTATGCTGAAACTTTTGGACAGCAAGAGTCCTAAGGATTGTTATACACTTCTCTTGTTGATTAAGAGGCTTTTCTCATTTTGGTTGTATAGATTATGAAGTAAGACTTATGTTTTTAAGAAGGTTTAGTTTTTTAATTATGTAACTAGGTTGTTGTAGCACTTTAACAGTCCGCGAAAATGAGTCATTGTACGATGTCATAATTGTGCTCTTAATAGGAACATGTTGGCTGATAATCGGAGATTGTTGTATCATATTCTCTATATACTTTGGAACTATTTTTGCACTATTTTATAACTGATTTTATGTGTATATATGGTGGGGACTGTTTGGATAAAGTTGGAACAAGTTTGGAATTGTCGACGTCAAAATGTAACGAAGGGATATAACATTATGCCGCCTATTTGTATGTTGTGAGGAATTGTTATGTGTTGTGCTTTGTGGGCATTGTAAGACTGTTTTGGAACTTAAAAAGGATGAACAATATATGTATATGAGAATCTGTATTAGAAAATACAATTAAAGGTGGAAAGGTTAAAAGAATATGCTTGGGTTTATAATTATACGCTTGTTGCTTGTATTTTTTTTATGAGATTGGGATGCCAAGATGTATCTATTGGAAGATAATGCTAGTTTTATCAAATACTATGTTGTAGATAAATATTTGGAGGAAGGAAAGGTTATCTCGAGGTAATAGCGAGGTCGTACAACAAGGTATGTAAGGCTGCTTGATTTTGTATTACTTGGCATGAAATCTAGATTCTTCCTCGGCACATAAAGGCACTTACCAATTCCGACACAACTATTAACCAATCTCCAGTCTTTCACATACTCATATGCTCCTATATATAGTCACCTTCAAATATACATAAATATGTGGATACCAAGTTATATGGTTTCTTACTGCTAAATAAAGCTCATGAGTTGTTTCATCTTATACACATTTTATTATTTGTATAATGTACTCTTCTCATTGTCATATTTTCTTGTATGATTATCTACATGTCACATGATATATATACAACACTACAACTTTAATATTGTGACCACCAAAAGAATTATCTCAACGGTAATTGAAAGGTAATGTATATTGTCTATTGATGGGATGTAACACGAGGGTGGAAGAATCACCTAGCCAGGGTTGATCCTTTCATGAGGGAAAGCCCAAGGGGTTAAAGGAAAAGCCTAGCCAGGGTCGATCCTGATATAGTTTTACCAGTGATCAGCTGGTCATTTGTATTACATGTTATGCACAAATTATACAGTAAAGGTAAAGTAATAAAAAGAAATAAAGTACATGATCCCATTGTATAACTCAAAGTGGTATCTTATCCTACACTAGTGGATAGTTTCATTTGCATTGTTACTTCATATACAGTACTTCCTGCCTTACATATTTAGTTTATTATCTCATATTGACATCCCTTATAAGGGACATGCATCTCACGCTGTAGGTACAGGTGCTAGTAGCTCTCCCTAGTAGAAGTACAGGATATCCAGCTGTTGTTACCAAGTTCCAGGTTGCTTCGAAGCTTTGTACATCTCGATCTTATATTTTTATATTGTATAGTTAGTCAAAGCGGGGCCTATCCCAACCTTTGTCAGATATTTTTCCTTATCTAGAGGCTCTGTAGACTATGTAAATTAGAGTGTGGTCATGTCTCGTACTTTAGACAACATGGCCCCAACGGCCTAGCCATATCCATTTCCTTTTTACTTATTATTACGGTTTACTTTGTTGAAGACATGTTGAATGAAGAAATCCCTTATAATAGACATAGAAAGCACATGGATATAGGTTGGTTCTCTCAAGCCTTATCGGCAATGGGTGCCAGTCCGCCTTAATGGTACTTTGGTTGTGATATTATGTTTATGTTTTACAAGTCAAGTGGCTTCATGATGAATATTGGCTATCAAGTAAGTATGCTATGAATCACAAAATTTTCTATGATTATGCAAGTATGAAGTTAAGCCCTATTTTTAAGATTTTACCTCTTCTTAGTATTTGATGTTAATGCAAGGGTAATGTTTGATGATGATCTATTCTCACATTTCAATTAGGCTCACCATTAGAGGTCAAGTATGTTTGAGCTACTAATGTCATGATTCCATGCTTATTGCAAGTTATTATAGTATGATTATTATAAGTATTAATGGATTAGACTTAGCACCAACGGATGGAGGATTTGCTCTCTTTTCTTGAACTATGTGCCAACCTAGGTTTATGTTATACCCTTGCTTTACTAGTGGATCCATTTAGTGCACTTTCTCTTGAAATCCTTCCCGAATGGGATGGGCTCCCGTAAGGTGAAATTTCTCATGAAATCATTCCTGAATAGGATGGGCTCCCATAAGGTGAAGTTTCCCATGAAATCCTTTCTGAAATAGGATGGGCTCCCATAAGGAAGGTTATTTCTCAGAAATGGGATGGGCTCCCATAAGGTAAAGTGTTTAACTTGGAAACTAGACCACCTATTTACTGATGAAGGGTAACCATCAAGATTCCAAGTTGTAGCTCACTTGGTCTTATTCTATGTTGGTTGAGGTCTCTTCCCACACAAGTGTTAGGTTCTATGAAAGTTGAATGATTTACAAGCATGTCTAACTTCAAGCATCGATCATGCATGACATATTAAAATTATGCTTATCTATTGATTATTACTATGCATTTTGACTATATTGGCTATGTCGAGTTGCATTGCATCCTACATACTTAATACACTCAACTGTACTAACGTATATTTTTGCCTACATGATATCACTATGTAGTTTCATCAATCTTGGATGGAGCCAAAGATTCACTATTTTTTGGCTTTGGGTATGATAGAATAAAGCAAAATGGCTCTTTAAACTATTGCGCTACTTTCAATTGTGAAGTAGGAGTTAGTTAATGCAACTTTCAATGCCCATGATAGGTCATCCGAAAATAGTCGTGCTATATTTTTAAACATAGGGTTCAGGTTGCATACACCTGACCCCCCTTACCCTGTAATGGGTGGGAGCCTTTGAGGTATTGGGGTAATATTGTTGTTGTTGATATTACCATGTAGGGAACAAAGCTCCTCTTGATCATCCTCCATGTGGCAAGTGAGATTCTTCAAAGACATACTTGGTGAGTCCTCAAGTTTGAGGACACTATCTATTTTCTTCCTATTTTAAAAGACTTCTTGTGTTGAACAATTGACATTATTAGGTTGAGCCCAAATTTTGTCTTGGCCCTGCTCTAATCTATGCTTAGAGATGTTGTTGGAAGAATTGATGTATCTATGCTTTGAGCTTTGTCTCATTATGCTCTATAAATTTCAAGACTTCCCTTAGTCCTTTTATCCCTTGTTTATATGCTTATTGTTGTTTACGTTGCTTCCATGACCAAGTATGTGCAATTGATATGCTAAAAGGATAGTTTGGGTCCTTTTGGGTTCCTATTTGTCGTGTCATGTCTAGGCTCTACGCTTGGGTCATGACATAAAGACCCTATTCATAAGATTCATAAATATTTCTAGTGCACTAGTCAAGCCAAAAAATATTACCACAAATTCAAAATGCCCATACCTAGTCAGAAAATCTATCTTGGGAATATCACACTCCCTTACCCTCACTTGATGGTATCCGGACCGAAGATCAATCTTAGAAAGGTGACTAGCCCCTTGTAGTTGATCAAAAAGGTCATCAATCCTTGGTGGAGGATACTTGTTCTTTATAGCTTCTCTATTGAGTTGGCAGTAATCAATGCATATTCTAACGAAACCTTTCTTTTGTCTTTACAAACAAAATTGGTGCACTCCAAGGTGAATTGCTAGGCCTTATTTAACATTTATTCAAAAAATCCCTCAAATGATCCTTTAACTCCTTCAAATCCACTGAGGCCATCCGATAAGGAGGAATAACAATGGGTTGTGTATTGGGAAGGAGATCCATACCAAAGTCTATTTCCCTTTCAGGAGGAACACCAGGAAGCTCATCAGGAAAGACACCAAGAAACTAATTGACCACTGGAACTGACTCAATAAGATGGACTTTAGACTCAACATCCCTAACTCTTACAACATGACAAATGCAACCATTAGAAATCATTTTTTTGCCTTTAAGACAAGAAATGAATCCACTCTTGACCACCATATTACAACTTTCCCACTCAAGAATGGTGTCATTAGGGAATTGACATCTCACTTTATGGGTCCAATAATCAATGGAAGCATGATATGCATGTAACCAATCCGTCCCAAGAATAATATTAAAATCCACCATGTCAGGTTCAATAAAATCACAAGTCAAAACCTTATGAAATACGGACATGGGACAATCGCTATAGACTCTTTTAGCAATGATGGGCTCACCAACGTGGGTAGCCACTTCATATGGTTCACATACTAATTTAGGACACACACGAAGCTTATTAGCAACAAAAGGAGTAATGAAAGAAAGAGTTGAACCCAGATCAATCAACGCATACAAATCATAATCAAAAACCTTTAACATACCAGTACAACATCAGTCACCTCATCTACTCCTTGGCTTACTTAAAGAGCACAGAACCTATTTTGCCTTGGAACACCCCCATTGTTAGCTTCCCTTTTTACCTTTGACTCATATTAGAACCTTAGCCTTGAGGATGACCATCTCTACCACTGTTTTAAGCATGTCGACAATCAACAACTTTGTGATCCACTTCACCACAACCAAAGCAAGTATAAGAGTGCTTCAAACATGGACCACCATGGATCCTCCCACACTTTTGGCAGCTAGAATTTGTCATCCCACCATTGCCTCCATGAAACCTTGGGTTAGGCACCCTGTCACTATGAAACCTCTTTCTAGGAGCATTAGAGGACCCTTAGTCATAGAACTTGTGGCCTTGTTGGAAACTGCAACCCTTTGCACCTTGGAAGCCACCCTCAAATAGAACCCTCTTGGAATCCCCACTTCTTCTCTTCCTAATTTTCTCCCCCTCAAGTTGTTCGGCATATGTTATCACTTACTAGCATGTCGGTAGCATGTCGGTACGACACCCTTCATTCAGCAAGTCCAATAACCCCAAAACAAACTTACTCATCCTTCATCTAGGGTAAACAATAAAATGAGGAGCATACTTTGAGAGCTTGTTGAACTTGAGTGAATACTCCCTCACCACTCATGGAACCTTTCTTAAGATTCATGAACTTCACCATCTTAGCCTCCCTCAACTTAATAGGTAAGAATAGGTTGACAAATGTGGCTTCGAACTCCTCCCAAGGAATAGCATCATCATTTCTCCTCTCTGATTTCCATTGAGAAAACAAAATTTGGACCACACCTTTGAGTTATTAGGCTTCTAATTCTTCCTTCTCCGTTAATTTTAAACCCATAATATAAGAACCTTATAAACCTCATCGATAAACTCTTGGGAATCCTCCTCTACCTTGGACCCATGAAACTCCAAAAGTTTCATTTATGTAAAATCCCTCACCCTTGAGGACGGAGTCGGAGCATGAGGAGCCTGGTCCCTATAGTTCATTTGGATAGTCATAGCATGGGCCAACATAGTGATGGAATTCTAGAGCTCATCTTGGGCCACCGCTCCATCTTCAGGAGCTTGAGGAGCGGGAGGGGTAGGTTGCTCCAAGTGTACGGCCTCTTCTTAGTCTTTCTCTTGGAAGAGGTATGATATAGAAGAGTAAAAGAGCATTTGTTAGGGTTGGAAGCCTTATCTTTAAACCTAAAGAACGACATAGATCATGAAGAAATGAAATATTTCCTAAAATGCCTCATAACATCCTATTCATAGTTGTGGCGTGCTTCGAAATAATGAATAAAACTATAATCGACATGGTGTGTAGGATTTCTGAGGACAATTAACAACATAATGATCTAATATAAAGCTTGTCATGACCCAAGCCTAGTACCTAGACGTGACATGGCTAATGGGAATTCCAGAGACAATCTGAACAACCCTTTTAGCATATGATGTATACATCCTTGGTTGTAGAAGAAAAATAAGACAATAACAAGAGTCAAGTATTTAAAAAAAATGGAAGCGAGACTAAAGAAAGTCTTTTATAATCATAATAAGATAATAATAGTCGAGCTCATAATTATATACAACACAGTATCCAACAACACCTCTACTTTAGAATTGAGCGGAGGCCAAGACATTTCTGGGCTCACAATCATGATATAAGTATCTAACATAAGGAACAAGTTTCAACATAGCATGAATAAAGTAGATATTGTTCTTGGAGTTAAGGACCCACAAAAATCTTTCTTCAAGAACCCCACTAGCCACATAGAGGAGGATGATCAATACAAACTCTGGTCTTGGATTACTAATATCATGTAGGCATAGAGTATATGTTGTACTTGGAATGTACTAAGTATGCAGGGTGCTATGCAACAAAGACAGAAGCCATAATATTCAAAATGCATACATATAACCCTATGGGTGCTAAAATCCATAGAGGCATAATATGCATGCAACCAATACATCCTAAGAATGACATCAAAATCCATCATATACAACTCAACAAGATCACAAGGCAATATTTTATGCAATAAGCAAATAGGACAATTTCTGTAGAACTTCCTAGCAACAATAGATGCACCAACGGGATTAGACACCTCATAAGACTCACACAACAATTTGCGCTTAATATGAAACTTTTTGACAACAAAAGGAGTAACAAAAGAAAGAGTGACACCTGGGTCTATCAGTGCATACACATCAAAGTCAAAGACTTTTAATGTACTAGTGACTACATTGGGCAACTTATCTGCCCTTTTCCTCCTCTAAAGAGCATAAAACCAATTTCGCCTTGGGGCACAAACTTGTTGGCATCCTCCTTCCAAAGGAATCACATTACTACCTGAACTTGTGGATATACATCTTTACCCTTGTTTTGATTCCGAGGGCCATCAAACTTCTTGTGACCCATTTACCCACAACTATAGCAACTATTAGTATCCCTCAAACATGGGCCATCATGGACTCGACCACATCTTGGGCACATAGGTATAGGAACCATACGCCACCTCCTTGGGGCCTTGAGTAGTCATTAGCAAATCTCCCACTAGGAACATGAGAAGACCCTTGGACTTGGTGAAATAGGCCACCCTTAGAAGTTTGGAACTTACCCTCGAATGGGCCCTCTTGGTCTCATTACCCCCCTCTTTCTCTGCTTCTCCCCATCTAATCGTTCAGCATAGGTCATAAGGCGGGGCAACTCCATGTCAGCTATTAACATGGTTGTAGGACATTCTATAGTCACCATATCGAATACACCCATCATAAATATATTCATCTTAAACCTCAGGACGACAACCAAGTGTGGAGCATATTTAGAGTGTTGGTTGAACTTGAGGGCATACTCCCTCACACTCATAGATCCTTGCTTCAAATTATTAAACTATCATTTTAGCCTCGCTAAGCTCAAGAGGGAAGAATTAGTTGACAAATGTTGCCTTAAACTCCTCCTATAGAATCATATTATTGGTCCCTTTCTCCTTTTTCCATGGAGTATACCATATTTGACCCACCCCCTATAGTTGGTAAGCTACTAACTCTATCTTCCCCTCCTACATAACACTTATAATAGCCAACACATTATACGCCTCATCAATAAATTCTATAGGGTCCTCATGCACTTTAGACCTATAGAACTCTGGTGGGTTCATCCTCATAAAGTCCCTTACCTATGATGCCAGAGTAGGAGTATGAGGGGCTTGGGCCCCTTGGTTGACTTAATTAGCCATGGCTTGAGCTAGTATGGCGATAGCATCTTGGAGCTCTCCATGAGCCAATTGTTCCTCGAGTGTATGGACTATTCTTTCTCTTATATTAGGCATGATGTAAAAATGTCAAGGAATATTCGTTAGAGAGGAAACCTTACCTAACTTCTATAGCACGACATAGATCATGAAGAAGGGAAACATTTTCTAAAACATTTCACAGCCTCTTGTCATAGTTGTGGTGCACAACATAACCATGAATAAGACTCTAATCAATGCAGTGTGTAGGACACCAAGGACCATTCACAACTTAATGCTCTGATGCCAAGTTTCTCGCGACTAGAGCTTAGGGCCTAGATGTGACACGGTGAATGGGAAACCTGAAGGAACCACAGTAAAGCCTCTTAATATATCATTACACAACCTTGGTCGCAGAAGCAATTAAAAAACAATAAGAGAATAGAAATAAGAGAAAAGGGACTAAGGGAAGTCTTTCATAAAACAAACCATCAAAAGAGTCAGTACTCAAGCATAATACAGAACTTGTCCAACAACACCTCTAAACTTAGAATTGAAAGGGGTCCAGGACAACTTTTCGTGCTCACCTTCATAGTCAAAAGCATAAAAATAGATAAAGAGAGAGTCTTTACATAACATAAGGACAAAAGATATCATCACTGGAGTTGAGGACTCATCAAACTTGCTTTGAGAAGATAGTACTAGCTATGGGGAGGATAAGGATGATCATGAGGAGCTTTAGTTCCTACATGATAACATCATGTAGGTATAGAGTGTGCATTAGTACATTTGAATATTCTAAATTTGCAGGATTCAATGCAACAAGAGATAGGTAATATAGGCAAAATGCAACATCAAGAGCAATGGATAGCATAATAGCTATACGACATATATGATTGATGCTTGAAGTAAAACGTGTTTATATAGAACATATAACATATGTACGAAGAGACCAACATTATGATGGATTGTCATACCCTACCATCCATGGTGATTGAGTTATCTACCCCTCAATCGGTTGATGATTGTCTCACCCTACTATCCATGGTGATTGAGGTATCAACCCCTCAATTAGATGATATTTGTCTCACCCTACTATCCATGGTGATTAAGGTATCAACTCCTCAATTGATTGATGGTTGTCTCACCCTACAAGCCCATGGTGATTGAGGTATCAACCCCTTAATCAGTTGATGGTTGTCTTACCCTACCATCTATGTAGATTGAGGCATCACCTCCTCAATTAGGCATGGTTAACTTAGAATACTTTAAGTACTTTTCATGGAAACAACTCATATAAACATTCCTTTGGTTATCGTAAAGTGATTCAAGTCATAGGTCATATAATAGATTATCAATAGTTTAAGAATCCAAAAATGGACATTATATCAAACACTTGGTGGATGTGTAATGCTAGTATAAAACACAACAATTCAAGTGTGAAATCATGCAAAAAATTTGAAAAAAATCTTGATTACTTCTCTTATATACATTTCTTTGAGATTTAGGGATAAATGTTCCCGAGGGGGAGATATTGAAGTTCTCCAAAAGGTGCCCGAAAATGTGCCTCAAAATGCCCCTACCCGTAATTTTCATATATCTCAAAATCCACGCGTGATATTAAAAATTTAACTTCATATTCTTGATTAGGGGGAAATACTGAGTGGGCCTAAGCCTTCCTATCCGTAAAAACACCTATACATAGTAAATTTTCAACCCTATGTCATTCACGACATTCCCCAAAACCCTCTCTAACACTTACCCTAATATTTCACCCAAATTCAAGTGTCCCAAACTCATTGTCGGATCTAAAGAAATTCAGTCAAGCTTCAATTTCTCATCCAAATCTTCATAAAGAAAATCCCCAAATTTGAAGTAAGTGGGTTTCAATCATTGGGTCCTTTCACCCATGGTGCCTAACTTTCATTTTTAAGTAAATTGCATGTTTTCAAGTTGATTTATCTATGGGTATTTTTTATTATGAATTTGATCATGAACTATGTTGGGATTTCATAAAATATTGACTATTTATGCATGTTTTGAGCCATGAATCAATGATCTATGAAATTTGATAAGGGGTTTCAATGTATCTTGAATGAGGGTATTACCAAGTGTTGGTGTGTTGATTTACATCAAGCTTTCTCACATGATTTCACTCTTGAATTGTGTGATTTGGAATTAGCATTACACACCTACCAAGTGAATCATAAAATGTCCGATTATGGATTTTTGACTTTTTGATGATCTATTGCATTGCCTATGAGTCAAGTGACTATATAATGATGAAAGAAATGTACGTATATGTTGAATTCATGAAAAATATATAAAAGTGTTGCAAGTTGACCACAGCTAGTTGAGAGGGTGCTATGCCTCAATCACTACGATGGAGGATGCTATGTCCATTACCAGTTAAGGGGTATATACCTTAACCATTTTGATAGGGGATGCTATTCCCACCTACCATGTTAAGGGGTATATACCTTGACCACTATGATGGGAGGTGACACGCCCATCTACCATGTTAAGAGGTATATACCTTGACAACTATGATGGGGGTGACATGCCCATCTACCAATTGAAGGATATATAGCTCAATCACCTTCCAATAGTGTGACATGCCTTAGATTCCAAGTAATAGTTTGCTTGGTCTATCATAATGGTCTCTTCCTACACATATAATATTTTCTATAAGCATGTTTTACTTCAAGTATTAATCATGCATGGCATATTGTTATTATACTTGTTCATTGCTTATGCTTATACATTTTGAATATGTTTTCCATATTTAATTGAGTTTACACCCTACATACTTTGTACATTCAAACGTAATAGCACACACTCTATTCCTGCATGATGCTACCATGTTAGAACCGGAGCTCCTCATGATTGCCCTCGACATGGCTAGTTGTGATACCTTGAAGATATGCTTTGCTGAGTCCTTATATTCGGGGACACTAGCTATACTAATCTTGCCTATGTTAATTCTTTATGTTGAACTGTGGATACTATGAGGATGAGCCCGGTACGTGTCTCGGACCCCACTCAAGTCTATATTTAGAGGTGTTGTTGGACAAGTAATGTAATTATGCTATATTCTTGACCCTTGAGGGTTTATGGTTATCTAAAGCTTCCCTTTAGTCCCTTAATCCTTCTTTTCGATGCTTTTGATGTTGTTTACTTTACTTCCACGACTAAAGATGTGAGGTTGATATGCAAAGAGACTTGTTTGGGTCCTTTTGAGTTCCCATTCATTGTGTCAAATCTAGGTCCTAGGCTTGGGTCGTGACAACTACTGCTCTAATCTTAATCTTGCCTGAAGGAGGTGACAGATTTTTTGTTTATTGTAATGCCTCAAGAGTGGGATTAGGATGCATATTGGTGCAGAAAGGTGAAGTTGTTGCTTATTCTTCCAGGCAACTCCAATTGCATAAGATAAATTATCCCACATGCAATTTGGTATTAGCAGTGGTGTTTTTTCTCAAACTGTGGAACCACTATCTAAATAGAGTGCAGTCGATATATTCATAAACCATAAGAACTTGCAATATGTTTTCACCAAGAAAGAGCTTAACTTGAGTCAGAGAAAATAGCTTGAGCTGCTTAAGGACTATGAAATGAGCATCCTCTATAATCCAGGTAAAGTTAACATGGTTGTTGATGATCTTAAAAGGTTATCCATGAGCATTACATCCCATAATGAAAAGGAGAAAAGGAGATAGATAAAGAAATTCACAAATTGGCACAATTGGGAGTTCATCTAGACGAATGGAGTGACACTGGAGTACTTGTGCTTAACAGGAATGCATCATATCTAGTAGTGGAGGTGAAGGAGAAGTAAGACCAAGATCCCATGTTGATGCAGTTGAAGGTAGATGCGCACAAGTAGAAAGTAATGGCTTTCACCAAAGGGAGAGATGGAGTATGAAGTTGCAAAGACAAATAGTGTGTTCCAGATGTTGATGGTTCTGAAGAAGGATCATGGAAGAAGCCCATAACTCCTAATATTTTATCCAACTAGGATCAACTAAGATGTACCACAATTGAGAGTGGTCTACTGGTTGAGTAGAATGAAGAGAGATATTACAGAGTTTGTTTGGGAATGCCAAAATTGCCAATAAGTTATAACTGAGCACCAGAAGTCATGTAGAGTAGCTTAAATATTAGAGATCCTAGAGTGGATGTAGGATATTGTTAACATCGAATTTGTCATAGGATTACTGAGATCTTGGAAGCAGCATGATTCAATTTGGATGATAGTTGACAAGATGACAAAGTCCACACAGTTCTTAGTAGTAAAGATGACTTCACTGTGGAGGATTATGCCCAACTATACATAAGAGAGATTGTGGGGTTTCATGGAGTTCCTTTGTATATCATATCAGATAGGGGAGCTCAGTTCACCACTCAATTCTGGAAATTCTTTCAGAAAGGCATGGTTTCAAAGGTAAACCATAGTACTGCTTTCCACATAAAACCTGATGCCCAGACATAGCGCACCATTCAAACCTTAGAAGATATATTGAGATCCTGTCATTGACCTTAAAGGAAACTAGGATGACCACTTTTTTCCTAATTGAGTTTTGCTATATTAACAACTTTCATTCGAGTATTTAAATGGCCCCAAATGAGATATTTTATGGGAGGAGATGCAGATCAACAATTGGTTGGTTTAAAGTCAAAGAAGCAGAGTTAGTTGGACCATAACTGGTTCAACAAGCCATGGAGAAGGTTAAAGTCATAAAAGAAGGATTGTAAACTACATAAAGTCGACAGAAATCATATATTTGATGTAAGTAGAAGAGACTTAAAGTTTGAAGTCGATGATTGGGTGTACCTGAAAGTGCCACCTATGAAGAGTGTGATATGATTTTGGAAAGAAGGGAAGTTAAGTTTGAGGTACATTGACCCTTGCTATATTACAAAAAGAGTGGGCAAGGTAGCTTGTGAGTTAGAGGTACCACCAAAATTAGCGGCAATCCATCTAGTCTTTCATATTTCCCTGCTTAAGAAATGTTTGGGAGATCCATAATTAGTTGAGCTTGTTGAGAGTATTAGAGTAAAAGATATCTTTGGCTTTGAGAAGATTCCCGTTCAAATCTTTGATGATCATATTTATAAGTTAGAGACTAAAGATATTGCATCTGCCAGCGTGTTGTAGAGAAACCAGCTTGTAGAAATAGCTACTTCGAGTAGAGATGGATATAAGGGTGAGGTACCCAAATTTATTTCCACTGCTGATGATGACTGAGTTGATGGTAATGATTCTTCCTAAACTCCTAAGTTCCTCTCTTCTTTGAGTTTGATTAACTAAAGTATCCTAGAGTCTGAGTAATGATTGAACCGATTTGTTGACCGTTTACTTGCATTACTTGCTTAACTACTTGATTGATTTATTATATGAGTGAGTTGAGAGTTTTTTGATTTTCAGATTCCGTAATGATATTCTTGCCTAGACTAAGTTTCCTAGATTTCTCTTCATTTGAGGAAGAATGATCAGAAGGGGGAGATACTGTAATACCCCCTAATTCTTTTCACCTAGTCTAAGTACATCCATATGAAGATTAAGAAAAAGGCTGACAAAAATCACTGAAAGAAGCCATAATGTCCATTTTGACTCATAAGGTAATCCATGACCCGTAGATGAGGTATCGTAGGTCACCTAGCTAACCTAGAGAAAATTTTGAAGTCTGAGGCCCATGCATGAGACAAGATATGGCCTGTATATTAATCCACGACCTATAGATTAGGTTTCTTAGCTTGTTTTCAAAAATCAACTTTTTCTTTTTGTTGAATTATGAATTTTCAGGTTGCTTGTAGAATAATTTACAGCTTGTAGAAGAGGTTTTGTATGTCCTATGTCAAATTCCTATAACTCAAACGTTTTGACACCCCACCTATGAAAGATCATGTACTGCACTACAAAGAACCACGACCGGTAGACGGGGTCTCCTGGTTCCTTTAGGCACGTTAAGAAGGGTATTTTTATATATTCCTATCTTTTTTAATTAAAACAATGACGTCGAAACCCTATATGTATTACTTCATAAAAGGTTGTGCGAATGAACCTGTGGATAGAGTCTAAAGGCTTGATTTGAGAATATTTAATGTGATTGTGATTGAGCATGATGATAGGTTGATAGAATTGGATAGTCTCATGATCCTTCAAAGTTGAATTCTAAGATTTGCCTAAACTGAGAGTCCTCCTATGTGATTGTGTATTTTTTCTTGAATGATTGACTTTAAAAAATTGATGAGCAGAAAGTCTATTAAGAGACTCACTGATTCATTGATTGGAGTTGATCGATGTTTTATGAGCATTGAGTCTTGGGAGGAATATCGAGCACCAAATAGGTATGTATAAGTACAAATTGAACTCAATAACTATGTTGTTAAACGTAGGAGAGGATTGAAATCGCTAAGTCAAAGTTTTCCTTTTTGATAGGTCCCTGATAGAATAGAGGAATAGTTTAATTTGATTTGATCCACTATGGATCGATTCGTTCTTTACCCTGGCAATAAGTACTAAGTGGTTGTAGCAACAACAATTATATTGCTATGTGATCACTGGCTCATAGTTGTTATTGTCAGATAAGAGAAACTTCTAGATAGGTTCCATACAAAAATACTCTAATTTGATAAGATTAATTTGGATTTTATTGATTAGTCATTGTCTACTTATTATTCTTACTTTAGATAGACATTTCTTATCTTGATTATGTTTCTTATCTCTTGATTTGACTTATTTGAGTTGATAGTATTCTACCTTGATACATGTTTCATTCATCCATTTTACATACTCATACATTCCACGTATTGACACCTATTTGGACTGTATTGTTTAATGATGCAGAGACAGGTACTAGAGATCCTCAGTAGGAGCTTCGTTTTGGATATTCCCTAGTATTTAGCTGATTGGTGAGTCTTTCCTGGTCTCGGTGGATGCACATTATTTATTTTATCTAGTTTTCATTGGTAGACTTTAGACTAACTATTTGTTTGATTTGAGGTAGTCAGATACCTATCATTGGTACCCTTCAACAGTTGATAGTGGCTTCATAAACTAGATTCCATTTGCTTGATTGGTTATTGTTCTGAGCTAGTTCCTTTCATACTATCCTTATTGATTTACTCTGATCATTTTTTATTGAGATTATCCACCTTTTATTTCACTGGTCTTCCACTAATATTTTATGTACTAATTGAATGAATATGATGAGGCCAAGTGGTTCATATGGGGCTAGCAATAGTCTTCAAGTGTCGATCATATCTTGGGTACCCTCCCAGGTTGTGATAGAGCTACTCACTCGGTTATGACACTAAAATGTAGTACAAGAAATAGTTTTTTGACATCTATTAATGATTAATCTACATAAACCATTACTGTTTTTGAAGGAATCTCCAAATAGAGCAATACTAATTCAGTTGTCATTTGTAGCATTGTTGCTGCAGTATCTCATGCATGACATAACTATCCGCATAGCAAGTAGACCAGTAGGTGTTATAGTTGATAAATTGTAACTTCAAGTGGTCCATGACGGTAGGTTCTTCTGGTCAATCAACTTGATAAAGGAAGGAGTTAATTTATTGTTAACTAGCAACAAAAGAAAATATGTGCAATTTATTTTTCCTAAAATGGAAAACAAAGGCAAACAAAGGGATGGGCAAGTGATTTTGAAAATATATTTATGGAGAATGCTACAAATTTTGCAAACATGTTATACATGATAATTGTTGTCAATTTCACTATTTTAACCATACCTTGAGGAGGAGTGTGAATTGTCATTGCCGCAATATTATGTAACTCAGTGAGCCATTAAAAATTGATTTGTAAATATGATTATGAGAGTCACAAAATCAAATATGAAATGAGCTATAAATAACTTATTTAAAGAGTTAATTGTAATAAGTAATATGAAATCAAAAGTTCACAATGAAGCCTACAAGGCTGTAAGATTTTCCAAAAACATAGATTTTCAAAAGTAGTAAACGTAAGGAACAAGAAAAACTAGAGATAAGATTACAAAATGTTTTGACATTTAGCTAAGGTGACATCTTACAACACTTTATTGACAAGCAATGAAGAACACAAATATTAGAATGCATAAAATGAGTCATGATTTCAATTCAAGTTGCAGTTCAGTGTATATTTATTTTACAATAATAGTCAACATATTATTGTAATGATTATCACGTGTCAAGCCTAGGGCCTAGACATGACACGGCTAATGGGAACCCAAACAAGCCTCTTAGCATATCATATACATATACTTGGGAGTGGAAGTAAAATAAACAACATCAAGAGATATAAATAAGGTAAAACAGTGCTAATGGAAGTTTTTAACAGGATAAAACATAAAAGAGTCAAAGTTGAAGTATAAGTATGTCATTTGTTCCAACAACACCTCTACACATAGATTGGAGCAGGGGCCAAGACACTTTTCAAGCTCACCCTCATAGTATCAAACGTTCAACACAAAGAGATAACAAAAGCAAGAGTAGCATAGCTAGTATGCTTGAACTTGAGGACTCACCAAAGCTTATCTTCAAGATGCCAAAATTAGCCATATGAATGGTGATCGTGAGGGGCTCTAGTTCCTACATGGTAATATTGTGTAGGCATTAGTATGTTTGAATGTACTAGATATGTAGGATAAATTGCAACAAGAGTTAGGCAACATTGTCAAAATGCATAATCATAAGCAAGGAATAAGTATAATAACAACATGGCATGCATGATCAATTTTTGAAGTAAAACATGCTTGTATAGAACTTATTACATTTGTAGGAAGAGATTATCATCATAGACCAAGCAAACTAGTACTCGTAATCTAAGGTATATAACCCCCTTGGAAGGTGATTGAGGTACCTACCGCTTACTAACCCTCAATTGGTAATACGGGATTACCACCCCTCGACAAGGCGACTGAGGTATCTACCCCCTAAAACAGTTGTATGGGCTTACTACCAGCAACACAGGGATTGACGTATCTACCCTCAACATGGTAGTATGGTATTACCACCCCTGACGAGGCGATTGAGGTATCTACACCCTAACATGGTAGTATGGGCTTACTATCCCCCGACAAGGTGGTTGAGATATCTAACCGCCAACATGGCAGTATAGGCTTACCACCCCCCGACAAGGAGATAGAGGTATTTACCCACCAATGTGGTAGTACGGTCTTACTACCCCCCATAAGGAAATTGAGGTATATACCACCCAATTGGTAGTGGGCGCTTACCACCTCCCAACAAGGTGATTGAGGCTTGACACTCCCTCAAAAAAGTGTGGTCAACTTGCAACACCATAGATACATTTCATAAATTCAAAACATACATACATTACTTGCATCATCAGTAGGTCACTTGACTCATAGGTCATACAATAAATCATCAATAAATCAAGAATCCTTAACCAGATGTTTAATCAAACACTTGGTAGGCGTGTAATGCTAGTTCACAATCATGTAATTCAAGAGAAAAATCATGTGAGAAAACTCAATGTAACTCAACCTACCAGCACTTGGTAACACCCTCATGCAAGATGCATTGAAAGCTTTCATCAAATCTCATAATAAATCATAGATTCATAGATCAAAATATGCTTAAATAGTGAATATTTAATGAAAACCCCAATATACTTATAATCAAATTCATAATGAGAGATACCCAGAAATAATCTAACTTGAAACATACAATTTACATAAAAAGAAAGGTTGGGCACTATGGATAAAAGGACCCAATGGTTGAAACCTATATACCTCAAACTTGGGTTTTCTTAATGACGTCTTGAAGGAGACTTGAAGCTTCAATAGACATCTTGAGATCTATAATAGAGCTTGGGACATGAACTTTTGGATGAAATATTTTGCTATGCCTTAGAGAGGGTTTTGAGAGTGTCTTGAGTGATATGGAGTTAAAAAATGGCTATGTATAGGTGTTTTTATGCATAGGAGGGCATCACGATACGACCCCAAAGCCCTTCGTCTGAAAAAGAAATTACAGCATAAAATAACACTGATCCAAGCCCCTGGCACGTCGCGGCTAGAGAGCAGATCATCTCTGGAATCCACAAATTTGAAAAATTAAATTTTTCCTACGAGTACTCTAAAATCGGGGTTATACTCATTCCTCACTCAATGTTTCTCCCTAATCACTAATATAAAATCAGATTTCTTATATTACGCATGGATTTTCAAATATTTGGAAATTATGTTTATGGGTATTTTCGAGGCACATTTTTGGGCATTTTTGGGGAATTTCAATATCTCTCACTTCGGAATATTTATCCCTGAATGTCAAAAAAGTGTACATAAAAGAAGTAATCATGAAGAGTTCAGCCCAACATAGATGCACCAATTCATTTGAATATCATTTTCAAAAAAATCTCAACATGAATGTCAAAATCACCATAAACTTGTCAACATAAGCATGAATGCATGCAAATGACATAAGGGATGAAACATAAGACTTTAAAACATGGAAAGGACATAGCTTGCTAAGTCATGCTTGAATATAATGAAAGGGATATAGATATTGCTTTTTTTAATGTCCGCTCTGGTTCCCCAAAAGACACTTTCAACTTATTGATTCCTCCAACGTACCTTGACTGATACTACTACACCTTTGTTCCTCAACCCTTTGACATGTCCACACAACATCTCCATCGGGACCTTTTCATAGGTCAACTCATCCTCCTCAACACCCACAACTTCAAAGAGTTCTATAGCACTTAGATCACCAACACATCCCCTCAACCTAGATACATAAATAATCAGATGAACCCTATCCATTACTATAGGCAATTCCAATTCATAAGCGACTTTACCAATTCCCCTCAACACTCTACAAAGGCCCATAAACCTTAGGCTCAATTTTCCTTTCTTGCCAAACCAGATCACACCCTTCATGGACGGGACTTTCAAGGAACCCAATCATCAATACAAGCACACATAGCCTACCTTAATACCTAAGAGCACCATTTGCCCCTTAGGAGACAACCTCACTTCATCTCCCACCAAAGCATTCCACTATAGTGAGGTGGGGTCAATGTCTTGCTTTAAATTTACCTCTTCAACCAAAGAAGATTCAGAACCATCAAAACCACTACCCAACCATTCTCAACTTCCTCCAACATCATTCCCAACCTGGCCAACCAGTGTACTTCTCTAACCACCTTTTTGTCACCCAAAATTAACACTTATCATATTTAGCAAGCAACCTCTCATCCCTAAAGATTAGCAACATTACTCTCAAATAACTCACAACCTCCTCTTCATTACAAAATATAAATCAATACCCATACATGAAACTACCACACACATATTGAGGTAAGATTTAAAGACTCCATTCATAAGATTCATAAAGATAGTCAGTGCATTAGTCAATCAAATAACTGCACCATGACTTAGAATGCTCGCTTTTAGTCCAAAAAGACATCTAGATATATCACCCTCCCTCACTCTCACTTGGGGAAAAGAAATCGAACAGAATATCAATCATAGAAGAGTGACTAGCCCTTTAAAATTTTCAAATAGGTGATCTGTCCTTAACCATCACGTTTCAACATTAAGGGTTTTACACAATTGGAAGCATGATATGCATGTAACTAAACCACCCCAAGACCTCCAAAAACACCATACTAAGTTCAACAAAATTACAAAACAAGAATTTATGCAATAAAGACATGGGACAACCCCTATAGACTTTTCTAGCAACAATAGACTCACCAATGGGTAGACACCTAAGAGGTTCACATAGCAATTCAGAATACACATGAAGCTTTTGGATACAAAAGGATAAATGAAAGAAAGAGTGACACCAATTCTATCGAAGCATACACATCACATTAAAGACCTTTTGACAAACCTTTGAAGTACTATGCCAAGTCTACTGACCTCGAGAAGGTATGGTTGGTCACTCGATGGTCATCCTCATAGTCCTTAGTAACCTATGGATAGTGTCCAGACTCATTATCCTTTGCACCACACTCAAAATATACGTTTAAACCGGCCAAACAATCTCCAGAATGGTGCTTCCCATACTTGTGGAAAGGAGAAGAAGCTTGAACATTAACACCCTTACCCTTCTTTTGAGCATATGGACAATCAACAATATTGTGGCTCATCTCGCCACACCAAAGCATGCACTCATTTTCTTGAAACATGTTCCACTATGTTTCCTCCCATATTTTGGACACTTGGGATGAGTCACTCCACTATTCCCACCTTCACATTGAACCTTTCTTCTTCCTTTCTTTATGGCCACCAGGCAATCTCTCATCTTATGCTCAATACCGCGACACTTGAAACAACTCTTAGTATATCAAGAGATATAAATAAGGGAAAATGAGGCTAAGGGTGATCTTTGATAGAATAAAATATAGAAGTGTCAAAGCTCAAGTATAAGTACATCACTTATTCCAACAACACCTCTAAACATAGATTGGAGCAAGGGCCAAGCACTTTCTGAGCTCACCCTCATAATATCAAACGTTTCACATAAAGAGATAACAAAAGAAAGAGCAGCATACCTAGTGTCCTTGAACAAGAGGACTCACTAAAGTGTATCTTCAAGATGGCAAAACTAGCCTCGTGGAGGATGATCGTGGGGGGCTCCGATTCCTACATTATAACATCATCTATTCGTACAGTACGCGTTAGAATGTTTGAATATACTAAGTATGTATGATGCAATGTAATAATAGATAGGCAAAATAGTCAAAATGCATAATCAAAATCAAGGAATAAGTATAATAGCAACATGGCACGGATAATCAATGCTTAAAGTAAAACATGCGTGTATAGAATATATTACATGTGTAGAGAGACCATCATCATAGACCAAGAAAAATAGTATGTAGAAACAAAGGAATACCACCCCCTTGGAAGGTGATTGAGGTGCCTACCCCTCAATTGATAGTGTGGGCTTACCACCCTCCGACAAGGCGATTGAGATTTCTACCCCCAATGAGATAGTACGTGCTTACCACCCCCACACAAGGTGATTGAGGTATGTACTCCCTAACATTGTATTGTGGTGTTACCACCCCCCAACATGGTTATGAGATATCTACCCCCCTAAACATTGCAGTATGGACTTACTACCCCCTGACAAGGTGATTGAGGTATCTACCCCCAATCATGGTCAAACGGGCTTACTACCCCCGACAAGGTGAATGAGGTATCTACCCTCCAATTGGTAGTATGCGCTTACCACCTCCCGACAAGGTAATTGAGGCTTGACAGCACCTAAACAAGGTATGGTCAACTTGCAATACTATATATACTTTGTCTAAATTCAGCACATATATACATTCCTTTCATCATCATAAGGTCACTTGACTCATAATCCATACAATAGATCATCAATAACTCAAGAATCCTTAATCGGATATTTTATCAAACACTTAGCGAGTGTATAATACCCGTTCAAAATAATGCAATTAAAGAGTAAAATTATATGAGAAAACTCAATGTAACTCAACCCACCAGCACTTGGTAACACCCTCATGCAAGATACATTGAAACCCCTTATCAAATCTAATAAATAGATTCATATCTCAAAATATACTTAAATAGTGAACATTTATGAAAACCCCGACATAATTTATAATCAAATTCATAATAAGAGATACCAATAGATAATCTAACTTGAAACATCTAATTTACATAAAAAAGAATGTTGGGCACCATGGATGGGGATATGACCCCAAGGCCCTTGGGCAAAAATAGAAATTGCAACACAATATAAAACTGAACTTTCCCCCTGGCGCGTTGCGGCCAGGGCACGGATCGTCTCTAGAGTTCACAAATTTGGAAAATTAAACTTTTTCTATGGGTGCTCCAAAATTGGGGTTATATCCATTCTCCACTCAATTTTGGCCCTTGATCATGAATGTGAAGTCGAATTTTCGATATCATGCATCGATTTTGAGATTATGGGCATTTCTGAGGCACATTTTTATATATTTTTGAGGGGTTTCGATGATGTTTATATTTATTTTATAATAGTGTATAATGTATAATTCAACACACACGTCGAATGAATGTGCCGAAAAACTATAGTTTTGGACCTTTTGTATGGTGCGGTTATAAAGACTAGAATGAAATGAGCACTAAAATTAAGATAGAGCTGTCAAAATTTCAATGTCTAAATAATTATAAATTGAGTAATATATGATAGGTGTACACATGCAATACACGTGTCTAAAGTTTGGTATATAATAAAAGATGTTCATTTCAGTTCTATATCTTAAACCTAATAAATTTGTCAAAAAGAAAAGAATTGTTTTTTAAAAAATTTAACCATCCGGCTAACAATATATGTCATGCATTGTCATTTTATTTGTTAGATTCAACGTGGACAGTAATTTTCTCCATTGATTAAGCTATGAAGAACTTTTCTTGTAGCCTGCAAAGCAAAGAGCATATTTTCGATAATAATTATACAGCTTAATCAAGATAGAGCTTGTAAATTTCATGAAGAATTTTTTACTCTTTTTATTTTTTAAAAATTATGTTTATGTACTGCAGTCAGTAGAGGGTGGATACATATTTTCTTCTTGATGTGCACAATTTGTTGAGCTTTAATGAGTGTTATTTCTCTTTTTATTTTTTTTTCAATTTTGTACATTGAAGCAAATTTGTTACAATTTAGTGAACTCGTTTGTTTTGATATATAGAACTTTAATGTATTTTGTATAAACGAAAATTTTTTCAATTTTTCTTACTCAAGATTTTTGATAAATAATTTTTTATAAAAAATAAATACTTTAAAAATGAGAAAAATACCTTCACTACTAAAAACAAGTTCTACAACACATTTATTCTTCTCAAAAAATAAGATTTGAAATCATCGTCAGTTTTATTCAAATTTGAGTTAACATTTTTCTCCAGCAAAAGGCCTAAAAATTAAAGATCCTCTCCTTACAGTCAACTAGCCTTTCAAAATTTGAATTCATATTTTTCCCCCTCATCTACATATCAGACAAACAATGATCATGAACATTCACAAGTGATCACAAGATAAACACATGTATTTTGTAGAAAAAAAATTATTTTTAAAATTCTATAAAAACCAAAACCATGGCAACTTTTCTTTAGTTCACATCACTGTTGATTTTCCAGACCATTTTCTGCCTTTTACAAGAGGAAACAACAAATGCACTTCTTATTGATACCTTTTCCTTGACAAGTTATGGAAACTTATACTTAATTATTCCAATTATAATTATTTACTTAAATTTGTATTTAGTAACACTGATATTATTTAAAAATAGTTCACTATATGATTTGACGTTCACGTGCAACACTCGTGCAATGTATGTGCATCAACACTAGTATGAATACATGAATGTGAAGTCGAACAAATTACAGTTATCAATTTATCAATATGATCAAATTCACAGTCATGGATCAACATATGAAACTATTTAACAAATTTGATTTGACTAATTTAAAACAGTGCAAATATGACAACAAGCAAAAAAGTATTACAACCAATAAAACTTTGGGTTCTAAACTCTTTATTCCATGATGGTAAGCTCAGCACGATGATGGACACTTCTATTGATGAAATATAAACTATCTCCATCCAGATAAGGGGTCCAAGCAACACCATACAGGTTGTAGCCAACAACCACACCACTAGTCAAGGTGAAGTTTTCCTTGTGCTTGATGACATAGTCATTGACTGGACACATACAAACTAAAAACTTATGATCCACAGCAAGTGTCTCCGACTCTTCCTATTTCATTCCAAAAGACAACCCCAAGAAATGGAATGATATTACGCCCCAAGAGTGTACCCTTTGTGTGGGAACTCAATGAATATTATTAGACCCCAAACAAACCACGCAGCCTCATCATATTTGTTCAATCACAATCTAATAGCAGAAGACATCAATGATTAAGGAATATTAAATGAAAAGCAATGAAAAAAAGGTAATCAAAGGAGAAAGGGCAAACAATCTATCCACCATCTAAGTAAGACTAGTATAGAAGGAACTAGTCAAAAATATAATCTAGTCATAACTATACAGTCTAGTCTATAAATCCTCTAAAACATCTGACCAAATATTGCCAATGACAGGCCCATGGTTACCATTAAATAGAATAAAATAAGTCTAGCTCAAAGCTAGAATAGAAACATGATATCCTTCGAAAGCAAGTAGGTCCTCAATAGAGCACCTGCTGATGACGCTAGCACCTGAAGCAGGGCATAATGTATAATAGTACATGAAATGTACAAGTATGTAAAATAGCAGAAAGAAACATGTAAAGGAAGAATAATATCAGTCAAATAGCTCAATTTAAGAAGTAACTCAATTAGTAAGTCAAGAGTCTAAAGTAAGAATACAGTTTAGACAACACTGCTAATATACCATCTAATCAAATCCATTCATAGTACTATTAAGGCCTATTTGGGAGTTTTTCTAATAGACAACCATTACATATGAGCTGGTGATTATACAATAAAGCGATGTCATTAGCAAATCCATTACATTGACAGGGTAAGAGACATACCATCAGTTGATCCAAAACCAGTAACATCAAGTCCTTTTTTGGGGATAATAGAAATATCTAATTTTACGATTTATTCCTCTGCTACACTAGCTATGTAACTATTGAGTTTGAGTTGGACTAACTCTTACTCAATTTGGTGCTCAATACTCCTACCAAGACTCAATTTCTTCATAAGACATCAACCCTATGGTTAATCATTCATCTAGTCTCATTGGACATTTGACAACTCAAGTCATCACATCAACTACCAACTTTTTGGTTATATTCTTTTAAGGTACAACTTTTTACTCATAAAGACTTTATCAAGCATCATTCTAACTCATAACATTCAGAAAAACAAAAATAAAGTTAAATTATTTAGGAATTCCATAGATTCTTCAGGAACAAATTATACTCGTGCACACCCATTTAAGTGAAATACGTAAAAATAATAAGAGTTTATTCTAGGTTCATATAGAAAGGCAAAAGCATCTATTTCAAGTATTTAATTTATAAAAACTATAGTTCATGCAAAATTATATAGAAACCCATTATGGTTTAAGAAAAACCTTCAAGAAGTATTTATGGGAGACTTAACTCACTTACAACTCCATCAAGAACGTAAACCATATTTTGGTTATACTTTCATACTATGAAGGTTTGAATCTTGAAACAACTTAGGGGAATTCACAAAATTATCTTTAAACCCTAGACTTTTTCTCCCTTGAAACCTTGCTCTAAGTTGGAGAAAGTGTTTTAGCATAAAAAGGTTGAACTGATATGTTTAAGAATTTATTTAGGTCTAAAAGCATTTGTTTTAGGCATTGAAAAGTTAAGAAAAAAACAAAATAACCTTTCTCAAAAAACTGTCAAAGTCATCCATGGGTCCACCTATGGCAAAAAGAAACTTCCACGGTCCGTTGGAACTAATCTGTATATTTTTTATCAAATTTTTGGGTCTTTGGATTGATTCCACGAGACAAATTTATAGCTCGTAAAAAAGCATCTACGACCTATAAATGGGTCCATCAAATCTGAAACCAAAAGATGGATTTTATAAAACTTTTTCAACGAGTTAATAGTACAGCCATAACACAAACTATAGCTCATATGTGGTTTCGTAGTTCAACCGTGCTCTAGCAGTCCTTCGTAAAACGACTATAATATTTGACTCTGAACTCCAAATGAGATAAAATCAGTTGCGTTAGTAAGCTAATTTAAAGACCTTTCATATGGTAAGTCATGAGATACCTAATTTTTCATGTCCCAAGAGTAATGATCATTTAGAATTGACCTTTGTATAATCTAATACTAGAAACTCTATTTATAAGAAGGTTTTGAACTCATCTATGTACTAGAGGTCCCTTATGAATCTTATCACCACCCCATATGTAAAAATGAGTCTTGAAACAAAGTTGCATGTATGAATAAAGCTATAGGGTTTCCTAACATCTTCTCCTCAAAATCATTTGTCCTCAAATGTAGAGGACTAGTAGACCTCCTAAAGGAACACCATCAGGAACTCAAATATCCAGATTCTTAAATACACATACTTTGGAAATCAACTTCAACTCCGGATCCAGAAATAAAATACTATTTCTAACACCATCATCAAGCACTAGTACAATTAAAGACATGCACACTCAATCATAAACTCAAGAGGACATCAAATAAGATAAGAACTCAAGTCAACACTAGGAAAGTAACTCGGAGAATAGAAATGAATCATTAACATCAATTTCATTATTAGGAGGCACGAATAGGTGTGGTATCAAGTTGTCATATCCTCTTTAGATTCCTATATGGCATCTTCAATGGATTGAGTTCTCCGCAACACCTTTACAAATGCAACCTCTTTGGTTCTCAACATGCAAACTTGATAATCAGGGACTTCGACTAGTATCTCTTCATAACTAAAACCATCAATCACTCTTATCCTTTAAAAAGACACAACCATGGTTGGATCTTCTAATCACTTCTTACGCATGAAATTGTAAAAGACTTGATAGATGACTGCCAGTTGTCGTGGTAGCTCCAACTCATAAGCTATATTTCCCACTCTCTTCACAATTTTCTATGGACGAATTTATCAAGGACTCAACTTTCCTTTCTTCCCAAATCTCATTATACCATTCAGGGTGACACTTCCAAGTATACCCAATCATTCACTTAGAAATCTAGGTCTCATCTCCTAATATCAGTGTAGGACTTCTTGCAACTCTGTACAATTCTCAACTTCTGTAGTATTATCTTTACCTTTTCCATAGTTTGGTGCACCAATATAGGCCAAATCAACCTTGCTTCACCTACCTCAAACCATATAATCAGTGATCTATATCTTCTACCATAGAGGGCCTCATGAGGAGCCATTTGGATTCTCAAGAGAAAGTTTTTGTAGGAAAACTTAGTTGGAGGAAACTGGTCATCCCAATTACCTTTGAAGTTGATTTCACATGCTCTCAACATTTCCTCCAAGGTCTATATCATATGCTCTACCTGGCCATAGTCCTCTATTGTATTAGTAGTCTTTACCACCAAGAAGAGGGCTGGTTTAGTCATCCTATCAACAATCACCCAGATTGAATCATGCTATCTATGAGACCTAGGTAAGCCTGTGATGAAATCTATATTGATTATCTCCCACTACCATTCTAGCATTTCAAAATTTAGGCTACTCCATATGGCCTTTAGTGCTTAACTTTTACTTGTTTGAAGTTTGGGCACTTAGAAACAAAGTCTGCAATGTCTATCTTCATCCCTCTCCACTAATAATCCTCTCTCAAGTTGTGGTACATTTTCATACACCCTGGATTCATAGATTATCAAGAGTTATAGACTCTGACATGATCTTTTTGCGAATACCATCTACATCTAAAACACATAATCTACTTTGGCAACTCAATATCCCATCTCCCCTTTGAGGAGTGTCATTACATTCTTATTATGTACATCTTCCTTCAATTGGAGTAAGAGGGGATACTGGTCTTTCTTCTCCTTTACCTTTACTATAAGGGTTGATATAGGCCCATTATGCACAAGTATTCCATCTTCACTGGACTCATCGAGTTTAACTCTCAATTGTGTTAGTCTGTGCACCTCTTTAACAAACTCCTTCTCTTCTTCTGTAAGCGTAGTGCTTCTGATAGGCAACCATCTAAGAGCATTGAAAACTATATTAGCTTTACCTAGATAGTAGAGGATACACATATCGTAGTCCTTGAGCAACTTCTTTTCCTTAAGTTAGAATCTTTCTGGGTGAATAGATATTACAAGCTCTTGTGGTCTATGAATACATCAACATGTGATACATATAAGTAGTGAAGATAGATCTTGAGTACAAACACCACTGCAGTAAATTCTAAGTCATGAGTTAGATAATTCCTCTCATGGTTCTTACGCTATCTGGAAGCAAAGGCTATGACCTTACCTCTCTAAACCAGAATGCATCTCAATCTCACTCTAGAAGCATCATAATATATCACAAGATAACCAGTCCCCTCAAGTAGAGCTAGCACTAGTGTGGTTATTAATGTAGTTTTCAACTCTTAAAAACTCTTATCACACTCGTTAAACCACTGAAACATGGATATTTTGAGTCATCTTAGTTAATGGCGAGGATATAGAAGAGAATCCCTCAACAAACCTATGGTGGTAACCAACAAAACCTAGAAAAACTCTTAAGCTAATTGGAGAGATAGGTTTAGGCCAGTTCTTAACTACCTCAGTCTTTTGTATGTCCACTCGATTACCATCTATCGAGAAAACATAGCCCAAAAATTACACTATTTTCAGCTAGAACTCACATTTTGAAAATTTTTCATCCGACACCCCATCCTTGAAGGTTTGAAGAAAAATTTTAAGGTGATCGACATGATATTCCTCATGTATGGAGTATACCAAAATATCATCAATGAACACAATCAGGAACATATCAAGGTACTATCTGAATACTCTGCTTATTAAGTCCATGAAAGCTCCAGGAGCTTTGGTCAATCTGAAGGACATTACCAGAAACTCAAAGTGACAATATTGGGTGCTTAAAGCTATCTCTAGGACGTCACATTCTCTAACTTTAAGCTCGTAGCTTAATGTAAGGTCTATCATGGAGAAACCAGTTGCACCCCTAAGTTGGTCAAACAAGTCATCAATCCTTCGAAGGGAATATTTGTTCTTAAGGGTCACCTTATTCAACTGACGATAATCTATACACATTCTGAGGGAACCATCTTTCTTATGAACAAATAGGACAAGAGAGCCCCATGAAGAGACACTTGGCCTAATAAATCCTTTGTCTAATAGATCCTTCAACTGCTCTTTGAGTTCTTTCAACTATGCGAGGGCCATTCTACATGGCAAAATAGAGATAAGTTGGGCATTAGGGAGAATACCAATCCCAAAGTTGATCTCCATATCAGGATGTACTCCAGGAAAATCATCAGGGAAGACTTTAGGGAATCCATTGACAATAAGAACTAACTCAAAAGATGGAGACTTTACAAAATCAACATTAACTCGTACGAGGTGATAGATAGATCTTTTAGAAATTACTTTTCTAGCCCTAACACAGGAAATAACATATCCTTGGGAACTATAGAATGACCCTTAAATTATATAATAGGATTATTCAAAAATTCAAATTTAATCATCTGGGTTCTACAATTGATAGAGGCATAACAAGCAAAAAGCTAGTCCATGCCAAGAATAACATCAAAGTCAATCATCTATAACTCAACTAAGTCTGCCAAAGTATCTTGATGACAAATAGGCAATGTGCAATATCTATATACCTTTTCTACTAGAATGGACTCAGCAATAGAAGTAGAAACACTAAAGGGCGGAAGAAGACATTCTGGAAGTATCTCAAACTTACTAGCCATATTTGGAGTTACAAATGGTAGAGCTGCACCTGGGTAAAGCAAGGCATTCACATCATGGGAAAATAATAAAAGCATACCCATATCAATAACTCATACAACTTCCTGATCCGATTTATTTCCTATCACATATAGATGGTTTGTACCACTGCCTATATTAGTTTTGGCACCTCTCTGACTACCACTAGCTTGTGGTGTTGTCAAAGACTGAGATTTATTATCTGTTACCCTGCCTCCTCATTGGGCACTTATTTTGAAAATAACTAGTCTGGCTATACCTATGACAAGCATTTGTATCCTCACAAAACTCATATAGATGGACTTTACCTAACTTGTCTCGTAGGGATTTCCCCCTCGAACCTTGAGACACACTAGCCTAGTATTTTTGAGAACCTTATGCTCGGAAATTTTGATGACCCTAAGACTTCTGATCATACCTATCACTCGGAGCTTGTGCAGTTGCTAAGTATGGTGCATAATTTGAAGATCTCTTTTGAAAATAGGACTTGTCTCCTTTACTTTGCTTACGTTGGCTAGGCTCATGCCCTATTGAATTAGCATTGCTCAAGTGCTCCCTCCTATCTTTATTATTATGCTCATCATGTTGTTATGCATAGACCATAAGCCTTGAGATATCCATGTCTAGAATCAGCAATGCTGCTTTGCACTCCTTTTTCACATGTTTGCCCAAGTTGGATATGATTTTTCTCATTCTAGATGTCATGTCCTAGACCTTCTCTGGAGTGTACTTGGGTAGTTGTATGATCTTAGGGCTATATTCTTTAATATTCATCCCCTCCTACTTAAAGTTGGTAAACTCCTTAACCTTCGCCTCCCTCAACTCCTATGGAAAGAAGTGATCAAGACAGGTACTCTTAAAGCTGTCGCAAATGGAAGGCTTAACATCTTTAGTTCCGCTCTCTTCCTACTGATTGTACCAAATATTTTCTATATCCTTGAGTTGATAGGAAGCAAGTTCAACTGTCTAAATCTTTATCACATACACAACTTTCAACACCTTTCACATCTCATAAATAAAATTCTGGGGGTCTTCCTCAATCTCAGACACTGTGAAGATTGGTGGGTTCATCCTCAAATCTCTAAGTCTCATTAAAATAGTTGGCTTATGGGAGTTAGAGCTAGGAGTATATCAACTCTGATTCCCACTTTGGATGACTAACAGTTGGTGAGCATTATGATAGCTCCTTTAAAATTAGCCTCTATAGTAGGAGTAAGTTAAGTAATAGGTGCCTTAGAAGCCCTACCAAATCAATGAAATCAATCATAGCCCCTTGTCTCCATCTGAGAAGACACCTAGTGGGGATTTTTCAATATTGCAAGCTGAAGCATCTCTTTAGTTTGTGGTATGCGTAGGAGGCATGATCTGTAAGCATATAATGTACGAATTAGGTAGATACTTCAATAGAGTTAAACTCTATTGCACAAACTCAGAATACAAGAAAGTATAACAATTACTAGTTTGTCACGACCCAAGCCTAGGGACTAGACGTGACACGGTGAATGGGGAACCCGAAGTAACCCCAATTAAGCCTCTTAACTTTTCATTACACATTTGGTCACAGAAGTATATAAAAGGTATAAAGTAAGCAAAAGGAAAATGGATCTAAGGGATAGCTTGTCAAAACATCAACATCAAAGACAAGGAGTCATAGCTCATTTCATAAATACACAACTTGTTCAAGAAACACCTCTAAATACATAGTAGAGCACAGACTAAGACAAAGCTATCAGGCTCACTCTCATAGTCAATAGAACATAAGATAGTATCTCAATACATAGATAATAGAAACATAGACTAAGGTCCCCAAAATAGAGGACTCACCAGCAAACTTGGAATAGCACCGACTAGCCATGTGGAGAAGGAAGATGATCAACTTGAGCACCGATTCCTACATAGTAATATCATATAGGCAAGAGTATACGTTAGTATATTTGAATGTACTAAGTATATGGGATGCAATACAGCAAGAAATCGACATCATGATCAAAATGCATAGTAATAGGCAATGAGCATATTATAGCAAGATGGCATATATGAACAATGCATAAGTAAGACATTCTTAAATAATTCATGCTCATATAAAGTATCATATGTGAAGAATATACCAGGCTAGATTTTGAAGGTATAAACCCCTTGAGGTTAGTGATGATACCGCCCCATCACTTAGGTTGTGAAGTACTAACCGTTCACTCGATTGGTGATAATGCCACCCCATCACCTAGGTGGAGAAATATAAACCTTTCCCTCGATTGATGAGTATAAACTCCCATATTGTGTTAGTAATAATGCCACCC